>CM035591.1:12588400-12613435 GCA_020423425.1 Chrysopa pallens | reverse complement strand
ATAAAATACAAAATATTTTGATCTAGATAACTGGGAAAAATAAATCGATATTTATTTTTTATTATGATTTTATTAAATACTTCTATAAGAAGGTATCATTTTATATCAATTTAAATTTTTAGCATAATTATTTAAGCTTTTTTGTCAATTTTTATATGTGCAAAAATCGATAAAAAATGTTCGCATAACGTAACTTAATTCAATATGGTTTTCACATTACTCCATATATTTAATTATTTTTTTGAACTAATATTTTATGAATATAATTTTTTTGTATTTCAGTCTTTCAAGCGGCAACGCGCTCGAGTCAAAGCGATCGCGAGGAATCCCTTTTTCAATGACTTTTCCGATTATTAATATCGTTTTGTAGTTATAAACAAAAATTTGAGGCCGTATTCTTTTCAGTTTATTGATTAAAACTATTGCAATTTTTCTATCCAAAAAAGAAAGAAAAAGTTATTTCAGAATTTTGTTCCGACTGGAATGAGCTATTAACTGTTATTTTCTGACCATTGTAACCATTTTTAGTAGAGGTTTCACTTCTGGAAAAGTCTATATACAGTCTACCACAGAAACAAACAAACTTGCACTTTTTTACACTTCTTCGGAAGTTGGACAATAAATGTATCCTAATATTTAAGATTTTTAATTTAAAATCAAGTTATTTTCCATACAATTTCACTATAAATTATCTACTTGTAATATATAAGCAACAAAGTAATACCTTTTATATTAATTAATATTAATATACCTTTTAAAATAGAAAATAAAACTGTGTAAACAAATATTTTATTTATTATTAACTTAAAGAACACAAAATTGGGTTTGTTTCGATGACTAAATTTGTTAAATTATTCACAGGTAAGTATTATTTACATAAAAGTATATATGAAGGTTACACTTTCAGACGATTTTTTTTTTCAAGGTTATTAAAAATGATTATCGCATTTGAACATAGAAACAACATATTCGCAGCTGCAGAAATTGCCTTAGTATTATTAGGGTTCTTTCTATAGAAAATGAACAATGGTAAAATTATACGGATATTTAATTTGTAAAATCCTGTATTCAATATATAAACTGCAGTAAGGTGAATCAGTTGTCAAGGCTAGATGGTACGCGAATAACTGTGCTTTGGCATCTCGATGTAATGTGGGAAGCAGAAGCGAAGAAATTGTTTTGAGAGTCAGTCGTTTCTTATATACGCACCGAATTTTGTCAATAGTTGAGTTAAGAATAGTCTCAACATTACGGTTCCACATGTTGCCGTACCATTTTTTTTTAGGACCCTCTATAGGATGGATTATAATGTTTGGTGCCATATTAATGATTGTTTTTTTATAAAGTGATAAGATATAAACAAACGGTTTAGAAGTTTTGAAATTTTTTTCGTATATGTAATAAAAAGTATACGTTATCATCTAAAAAAATTAAATATATGTTATACTCAGTTAATCCAGAATCCATTTTCCTTAAAAATAAGTATGTCCTTGACATGAATTGAGCCTATCAAAAGATTCAACTTTTATTTGAAACAATTTTCTCAATTGGCTTAAATTTCAAGGTTTTTCCATATATTATCTAATTTTAATTACAAAAAAAAAAAATTGAAAAATTTCCTTTAAATTACTTGATGGAATGATAACAAATTTAATGATAAAAATTCTTCAATGCTTCAATTTTTTTGAAATTAAAATTAGATAATTCGTTACTAAAAAAACTTTTATTGTTAACACTGTCCATTACATTTGATAAGAATACAACTAATTATATAATTGATAAGATTATTTATTTAATCATATACATACACGAATTTCAATAAAAAATGACTCATCCATCACGATGATTCACTCTTTGAAAATTCATTGACTTTTCAAAACAGAGTGTATCAAACAATATTAGTCCTGGTGTCCATAAGCCTATCAAATCATTAAATATACTTATAAAAATTTCTATAAAGCTTCAATATAATTAGTAACTTTTTTTCCTCTACCAAAATTCTAAAAAGTAAGCTTCCCTTTTACGCAGTTTGTAAAATTTTCGACTTCCTTCACACGGTAAAAATTGAAGGACATCTGTTGTGTATGTTGGGTATGGAATGTATGTAGTTCAAGTTATCTATGGAATGAATTCATTTCGTTAGAGATCATGGGGGCGTGTTGTCGTATGTATTCAGTTGAAGTTTGATATGGAATGAGTTGATGTTTGTAGTTAGATTAAATTTATATTTCAGTTTTTATACAGCTTTCATATATGACGTTTGGAAAAATAAAAGGAATATATATTTTTGTATAAATTTTGTTCAAATAATTTACAAGCTATTTCGGCATTTTAAGCGTATTAAGTATAGACTCGGTGAAGTTTTCGGATATTAAACGTGCCAACGTGTCTTCTTGAACCGTGCGAATATGAGGACTACCGCTAATGCCGATTCGTGAAGTTTGGGTTGGGAAACGGAGATTTTCGCACACGACTTGCGGATGGAATGGGAAGTCAAGGATATGGAGATCTGCCGCTAATTCGAGAACTTTGGGTTGGAAAAGGAGAATTTCGCCAACGACTTGCGGGTGGATTGGGAGTCAAGGACATGGAGGTGAGGGAAGACTGCGAAATGGCCTAGAACTAGAGCGATGCGGCTTACTTGGATGAATACGTGTGAGATGATGTGGACATCATGGTGTCGTGTTGTGTCATGGAATGTATTCAGTTCAAATTATCTATGGAATGAATTCATTTCGTTAGAGATCATGGGGATCATGTTGTCGTATTGTATTCAGTTGAAGTTTGCTATGGAATGAATTGATGTTTGTAATTAGATTAAATTTATGTTTCATTTTTTATACAGCTTTCATATATGACGTTTCAAAAAATAAATAGAATTTATATTTTTATATATTATATGTTCAATTAACTTCCAACATCTATTATTGTTATAGGAAGGTCATTAAAACATAAATGCAAAAACTACTTTGTTCAACATGTGACACAAAACGGAAAATCGTTTATACGACATCAAAATCGGTTTTATCACGTTTCTTTTTGTAAATATTTTTTTTGAATGAACTACTTTCAACAATAACAATAAAAAGAATCGTGCAGACCGTCACCAAATTAGCAACGAGTAACATCACCTCAGAGAATCATTACAACTAGCTAATTCATACTGATGATCACAACTTTGTAGTCGAATTACGTATTTATAAAATACAAAATAATAAAAAGAATGTCTTTCAATTTGAAGCTTTTGGGGATAATCGGAATTTTTACGGACTTTGCAATAGAAAGGATGATATGTCACATTTGGAGGACATTACTTTAAATAATGAGGAAATTGAAAAACTATGAAAATATGGAACTTAATTTGAAATTTTTATTAATCTTCAAATTTGAAAACAAAACGTTGAATAATCTTAAATTTTCAATTATTATTTTTGAATTTCTCTATTTCCCATGATATTATTTTGATTTAATCAGGCTACTCATTAACTATTGATAGGCATAAAAGATGGACTGAGTAATATTATTAAGATTGACAGTACCTGTCTCTTTGCAATAGTTTTGAGGTGTATTTTAGACCTTAAAATGTAACTTTAAAATTGGTACAAAATGACAATGGAAACTGATTTCTATGTGAAATTCAAAACCATCAATCAATACAATTCTATTAGGTTTTCAACTGTTGTATTAAATTTATCGTTTTTTCGCCCATTTAGAATTTAGATCTTTTTTGAGGATCGCTATTTATTCAGACTAGACTTAACAATTCATTTCTGATTCGGAAAAATTTTATTCAAAACTTTAATAGAGAATATGCAAAACTTGAATAAAAACGTTAATTTAAATGGTACTTTTTAAAAGAAATATTTTTGGATCAAGTAAATATATTCTGTTGTCTCAATCACTTAAATTAACAAACAAATAATAATTTTCAAATCTACTAAAAATCCTTAATATATTGAGTTTATAATTATGACAAAATATAAACTACTATTTAAGGAAATAACAATAGAAAATTTATGATATATTTCGAAAGTTGTAGCTGTAACACGCAGTATAGAATCTATTTGATAAATAACATTAGCTGGCAAATGGTGTAAAATAAACAAATTGAATATACACGGAATTGGTATGACATAAATAAAATATTGTATATCGATCGTATTATAATAGAAAAATAAAATCAATATTATTGGGCATGGTTCTATTCAATTATTTGCAATATTTATTTTCGATAAAATTTATTAGCTTAAAGGAACAGTCTTTCGAAAAAATGTTCCAACTGTCACCCATTGTTGTAGATAATGTATATTCATAGAGGTGAGGCGAGTGAAATGTAATTTTACAAAAAACGTCCAAAACATTAAATAAGTAAAATTAGGACGTTTCTATTAATTTTGTTTATTCTCACTATGAAATTCGGCCAGATTTTCTGTTGAAAGTAAACGTGTTTGATAATTCTTTGAGTACGATAGAATTGGAGTTTGAGTTTACATAAAATATAAATTTTTTTGACGGTTCTATTGAATAATAATGGGGGTTTATATTCGTTCCTCAGATATACCATGTATAACAGAAGAGAATCACATCATTATTTATTACAATTTTGAGTACATGCCACCATTCATGACGTCAGTGTAATTATAAGGAATTATGCCAACATAAATCAGAAATAGTGAAAGTCAACTACAGAAACCCTCCACAAGTAAAGGCGGTTAATTCGCTCTTATCCATGCAACGACAATCTAATTAATTAACAGATCCGTTAATTAGTATATAATTGACAAACCGCTGCCGGTTGCGAGTTCTCAGTTCAAATAGTCATACTGGACTGGTAAACTATTCTATTCATAAATTGAAGACCTGGGACTTGTAATACCTCTCTGTGTCCCGTGCGAACCGTTGTGCTGTGAATCAAAATTCAACATATTTAGAAGTAAAACCAATCAGTCGATGTTGAAAATAATATATTGAAAAGCTAACTCTATTTTTAAACTAATGGAAATAACCAAATACTATAAAAAGAAGATAAATAAAATTTGATACCAAAGCCACTATAAAGGTGGAAACCCTTGCTCAAAAGAGAAAAGGAGGCAATTTTTATCGCAGAAAATACGCAAGAAAAATGGATGAACCTTTTTAAAATCTTACAAGTAAAGAATATTTATCATTTTTAAATCATCTAAGCAATTATAAATCACGTATTTATACTTAGAAAATATTTCTTTTCAAAAAAAAGTCTAGATAAGTCAGTGACATACATTTCCAATTTTTTCTTAAATATGGTTGAGACACAAAATACCAAAGAGAACACTGTCTCATCAAACTTTATTCGTAAATCGGTAAATTGAAAAGGAGTTTCATCTTCACCCAGGGTTGCCACGTATGTCGATTTATCGCTATTTTGGCTACTAAACGCCAGTCCAGTCGATATAATTTTATCGTATGACTAAAATGCTAACAAATGTGATTGTTAGTTTTGTCTATTTTAACGCCTTAAAATGGCGATTAACTATCTGTTAATTCTGAACTTACCAATAACTAATTATTTTAGAAATTCAATAAATGAAATATCAACAAGCCATTCTAAATATAAAGAAAAATATGAATTCAAAAAATACTTACTCCATAACGTTGTATAAAATTTGGCAGTCGTAAACATTAATATAAATGCAATCACAAATGCAATATGTAATATAATAATGCCAATAAGGTCTGGCCATCTATATTTTGGTACAAAATCTACATGTTGATCAGTATCTTCTAAATTATCTTTTTCAATATTATTATTTTGTAATATTTTCGTTGTTATATTAGTAGTGTTCTCATTGTTACTTTGCGAAAAATTTAAATGATTTGTTTCCAATAAATTTTCTGTACTATCCAAATTATTATGTCGTTTTGTTACTATCATCTCCTCTTCATCTACCTTAACAACACTGCAATCCTTAGTATTAAGATTATTATCTGTTGCCATGACAACATGAACATCGTCATTAGGTCGTTGTTTCATATTCATGTTGGCGTCGACGGCATTATTATTATGTGTTGTCGCGTCTGTTACAACGAGATCATCTATTTCATTATGATGGTGGTTATAGCTATTACAACTGGTGTCAGCGCCTTCAATGTCGGTTAACTGCGTCATTATTTTACGATTTTGTTTTCTATAGTAATGAGAATGACGATGTATAAATGTATTATGATGCGTTTTTAAAGTAGTTTCTAGAAATTCTTCGACGTCTAATGATGATGAATAATAATAATGTTGCTTTGTTTAGAGAACTTTATTATTAGTTGTATATTCCTTCTTATTCTTTTGTTTTGTATTTGGGTTGTTGCTGATATTCGTGTTCATGTAAACATACCTACAACAACAAAAAACAAAAAAAAAATACATTACTTTTTACATTCGTAAGTGATTTAATATACTTTGTATAAATCATAAAGGAAATGGACGAAGGTTTTATAGTTTTAAAATTCAGTACTATTTGAGATTTTATTATACGTTTCAGTATTGAATTGTCGGAGAAATGGTTTGTAGCAGGTTGCCACAGGAGACAATTTTAAGAAGAAGACATCTTTTATTTTATGTAATAGTTCCATTAATTGGTGTTTTTGATAGAATGTTGATGTTGGTTCAGAATAGTGTCATTTTGTGTAATTAATTTTAGTAAAGTTCGGATCATAACTTTACTCCCAGGATGTTAAAGTAGATAATTTAGAGGTAAGGGGGGTTTCGATTGGTTTTTTCCTGAGATCATCCTGAGAGATAAAATAATTCCATATATTTATTTTGCAAACAATATGACCCTAAAGACAGACTTATGGAGACTTTTCTAATTTTTGCCTGTATACTATAATAACAGAAGTTTTTTAAAACAGCCAATTATTAGCAAGACTTTACAGAGTTGCACCGCACCCATTATATGGCTTGTTTGGTATTTAAATCTCGTATTACATAAGAATGTAAAAAGTAATTAATGTATGTCAACAGTTTTCAATTAAAAAACTCTGAATTACTGAATGTGTAATATTATGTGTCATTAAAGTTTAACGTTTTAATAAATATTTCATTGAAGGATATTGAATTTGATATGTGATGTAATTGTATGTACATCAATTGAATTAAAGAAAACTAGTTGTGATTAAATATTTTATTTACCAGAAATATTTTATAAATCAATTAAAATAAAAGAAGACAAAAATTCACTAAGCCTCTTGATGAGAGGTAACAAGCTGCAAAATTTCATAGATTTTTCATATTCTTAAATCATTTTAACATGGCTGATAATCACGAGTAAGTGTCTTGAGATACTATTTAAAAGTTTGATTACTTATATAAACATATATATATATTATTGAATTTTTGAGCTATATGAATGAATTTTTTAAAGCTTGCAAAATAAGAATTGATAGATTATTTATTTTGTGAAAATTCATTTTTATAAATTAATAGAAACTTTTAATTTTGTCTAATTTTTAAAGTGAAAAATGTTAAAGGTTTCCATTAATTTATACTTGCAATATATACAGTATATTCGGGTGGAATCATGCAACTCAACTTTGAAGCATATATATTCAACCAATTGAGTTTGAATTATAAATATACATGTCCACTCTGTATAACAATACATGGTTAATTGTGTGACGTGAATCTAAATACAACATGGCAGACTAGTTATTTTTAATGCCCTCCTACTGGGTATCAAAAAATGACCCGCTAAGAATAACTCGAAAACTAATGTGATATCACTCTAAATCCAATATACGGGAACTTCTAAAACTTAAAACTCAACCAGAAGCAGATATCTTCAATTATAACTAATAACATTTGTCAACCTTAACTAAAAAACGTTTTTAAAAAACAAGCTTTTATTCAAATACGCTAAAAAGAAAAAAACATATTTTTACTTTAAAACTTTATACGTTTTACACAATTTATATGATATAGGTAAAAGCTTGTTGCGATATTTACTTCTGTAGATAAACAAGTAAATAACTTGATGTGATTCATTGTAACTATTAATTGTGTAATGACGATGTAAGTTGATATTAAAAGTTTACTTTTTTTTTTAGTGCATTTTTATAAAAGCTTGTTCTATAAAAACGTTGTTTATATTTAATTTATTCCCAGAATTTTAAAATGGTGCGTTGATGACGGGTGGATGGGCGACCGTAAATAATACATACACATAATTTAGAAGATATCTGACACAATCCAAAACTTCTTAGTTAGACAAATTAAATATTGTGTCCATAAATTAAAAAAAGAAAATACTATTTTATATATAATAGCACAGCAGTCTGGCGGAGAGAAAACTTTCGAAATAAAAAGTCCTGTGTTCGAAATCGGTTATTCATTTTTTAAACAAAAGTGTTTTTTTTCTGCAAGCTGGAATGAAAATTTTTCTGAAACTATAAAGAAAATTTCTTTAGCTTGATCAATGTGCCTACCAAATTTCATCAAATTTGAACAAAGCGATTGAAAGTTACAGCGGAACAAACAGAGATAGATACAAACGAAATGCAAAATCGTCTGGTAAGAAACTGATATTAAATTTACTGATAGGACCCTGTAAATATTACAAATTGTAGAAAACTTTATGTTTTATTTGTTATACTAATAGCTTCACCAACATAAAATATGCCGCTATTACCTTTCATTAATTTTTCAATTTATCTTTAGGTTTTAAAATTATGTCCTTGTTAATGGCCTGTGTATCTATCGAATTATCAACATTGAAGCCGCATAGTAAAAAGATCTTGATCATCATAATTGCTAAACACGAGTATATGTATTATTGCTAAGTACGTCCTTGATTAGATTAACAATCCGGAAGTCTGCTTATTCAATACAATATAGTGCTATTCTTATTCCTATAATATAATACATTTTTGTGTATTAGAAAACGTGAACTCATTAATATAGAACTGGACAAAAACCGCTCAGAGCAATGAACTGGAAGTTAATGAAGAAAAGACAAAATGGTCGATCTTAATAAAATCGGTTACAATATAAAGTTCAGTGAACCTTTTGATTGATGGTAAAAACTTCGAAGGAGTTTATCATTTCAAATACCAAGGAAATATATTAGACAACGAAAGAAAATCCATGCTAATCTGAAACGGATAAAGGGCAATATCATCAGTGGAACTGCCAAGATGAAACTCTGTAACCTTTGGTAAAACGTATGGTCACTTTAAGCTCGGAAACTTGGAGCCTGATTATGCATAACAAGAGATGCTGAGAAAGTTTGAACGGAAAACCGATCAAATTAGAACATTGATAGACAGATTGGCTCAGAGGATCTAGTAGATCGAACACATAACAAGAATGACAGTTACACGCATGTCTAAGAAAATGTTGATCGCTGAAAACTACGCATCAAGGAAGAGATGAAGATCACAAGGTAAAGATGGAAAGGATTACTTGGTGGAACTGGCAAGAAGAGCTATTTGTAGTAGTAATAGGTTTAGAAAACGTACATTAATTTATCATACATACAGAAACAGTTTTAATTTTTCAATTTTAAGATATGGAGATAAGTCTTATCAATTATAGACTCACTGACTACTCGCTTATTTTATAATTTTATAAGTGATATATTTCCAAAGTAGATAAATTTTATTACAATAATAATTATTTCAATAAATAATGATGTTCAAATTATACTTATCAGATCATACCCTCTATAGCGCGCTATGAATCATGAAATATTGATATTAAAATTAAATATTTACAAAAATTTCCTTATAAACCACTTGTTTAAATTTATCTATATTAATCGATTTAATAAAATCCCCACTTAGGTTTATTTTTAGTGCTAAATATAGATTGAATCTTGCTGTTACAAATATTAATCATAACCACTTTAAATTCTTTGGAAATTTTTTTATCATACAATTTCACAGGATAGTAACAAATTTTGGAATCCGCAAAATATAACACGTGTTTCGTGTATGGAGATTTGTAAATTTTTCTAATTAGAAATAAAGTAATCAACTAAGACAACTGGAGTGTAAAATTGAATCATAGGGTGATAATGAATTACATATATTAATTTGTAACAAAATTAAACATTTACAGCAAGATTAGTTTATAGCATCTTTTTCGTTGTGCAATGCCAAAATTCTAAGGAGACCTTTTTTTATATTATTTCAAAAAAATTACTTGTTGGAATCAAAAAGGACGTATCACCATCCCTCATTTGGAAATTTATACCAATTATAAGAATCCATGTGAAATAATGTAATCAAATAGAAAATTGTAGATCTTATTAGTTAGATAAGGAGCATAGATATTTTTCAAAATTTGCTACTTGGAATAAAGCAAATAAACTGAGTATGTATTTAAAAGATACTAACAATGCCAACCCCAACATTTTAATTTTTTCTAAAAAAATTACTAAATTATCAACATGTAAAATATTAAATTACCCATCGAACTAAACTGTTGATTTTTTATGTTTCATTTCTTATCTAATGTATTTTATTTTTTTATTATATTTTTACTAAGTAAATAATGTTAAAAACGATATTCAAATATTTCGTAGGCCCCTTAACACTCATTCTAACTCAGGAAGCAAAATAATTCAAAAAGCGAAAAAAAAAACGTGTCAAAAATCGAATGCAATTCCTGCATCCGCTGATTACACTTTTTTTTTTTTTTAAATAAAACAACTCTACAATAATAGGCATTATTTCGGCAATGTAATAGTCTTATATATAACTACACAAAGAGTTCATTATAATCAAAATTATAGCATGTTCTACTTAATTAATTATTTATTCGAATTAATACTTTTTAATTTATTTATTGAATACTTCATAAAACATGTTACATTTCGACATGGCAACTTGACTTATATTTTGCGACTAAGCTGCTTGTACCATCATAGACACGTACGGCGACTACCTATACTCACCAAAGAGGTCTCTCCAATGGCCCATTTTTATTAAAATGCATTCAATCAATTATCACAAAAATTATTAATTTCATTCTTGTGTGTTCTTACAGTCTTGCAGTTCGATTTGCGAAAATTCGCTTATTTATCCCGGAAACGATAAATATTAATGTTCAATAGTCCATACCCCTCAATATTTGCAGTCTATCAGAGAATATGATGGCAGTTGATATGATTTAAAATATGTACGGATTTAGACAATTGAAAATTAATTTTAATTCCCAACGCATACAATAAATAAGTGAATTATCGCAAATCCAAAGGTAACTCAGTTTGGAATGAAAAGGGTATTTTTTAAGATATTCTATTTTCTAAATAATGTCTATTAGTGTAGATATTTTACTAATGTTGTGAAATTCGTAATGTATCGAAGTATATAGTTACGAGTACAGGTCAATAAGTCCTTAGAAAATCTATAAGATTGTGTTCGTCGTATCGTTAATGATCTGTTATAGTAAGAATCATTCTACACTATCTGGTAAAGTTGCAGATACTTAAGACATGATGTTTTTAACGTCAGTTGAAGTAAGCAACTTTTGTTTGTTTAAAAAAAAAATGGGGAAAAGTGGTTCACTTTACTACAAATCTGCCCCTGTATTTAAACGTATATCAACAGAAGATCGATAAAATCCAAGATATGGTGTTAAGTAATCCAAAAATAATATTTGACATGATAAATTAGATATAAACAAAATGACTGCTAGATAGATGCCACAATTTCTCTCAGCTGACCTGCCCTCGTACGATATGACTTGTCAACTGTTTGCAATCAGTGTATTAAGGTTATTAATAAATAACTAAATATGTTACAGAAACCCACCGTACAATAGTTATACAGGTGATTATTATACCGGATATTTGGGAGTACAAACAAATACTACACGTGTTTAGTATGTATATATGATAACTAAATTTCATTACTTGTACCAAAAATAATCGACTGTAAAGTTAACCCATGAACGAAGATTCCAGTTTCAGAGTAGTCGCCAAGATAAGTCCCTATCTCCACTATTTATCGCTTTCTTTTTGAAAAACATTTTTAGCTAAAAAGAGCGATAACAATGATCTGCTGAGTAATCTTTCAAACTCTTATGAACTCATAAGACCAAGAACAGAATGTCATATATTTATAAAAAAAATCCTTCCTCTAGTTGCACAAGCTACTTCTACCATAACGGCGAGGAAAATATACTTGACTCGGCAACTTTCTATATAGATTTTTTTTAATTTTTGTACATACATACAAAAAAATATTAAGGCAAATACATAGATAAACATACGATGTTTGTCTTCACCTTGTAAATCTGTTGATTCAATTTATGTGTTATATTTCCATAATTATTTTCATAGTGGGGATTCCCATAAAATTTGATCACTGTTTTCAATATTTTTTTCAATGTTAATAACTAAAAATAGTTCAAATATCGATAATCCCTCATATGTCAGGTATTAAACATTAACACTGTTAGCTATTATCGTCACTTGTTTTATTTTTTAATCATAACAAATGATACATTTTTGGGAAAATTTATTGTAAATTGTATCAAACAATTTATGCAAACCTAATGAATTAAAAACTGAGAAACTTTTTAATATAAAACGAAAATAATTGGATGGAATTTCACAGTATGAAAATGGTAGTACTATACATAATGAAATATATTTCGCCATTGTTTTATTTAATATAAAATAAAAAGTGTGATTGAGCTCAATAAATTTTGAAGTTTTCAAAAATATAATCTTTTATTAATGCAAGATTTTTTAAAATTTCTAACGATAGTTATTTAATTAAAAATCGACAGAAAAAATTTATAAATGCGACAATAAATATTATTAGAAAATAAATATTAAAGATAAATACTTGATATTCTATATAATTTATAGTAAAAACCAACCTACCATTGGATTGCTTGGTTATAAATAAAACATACATAAAAGTTAACATTTATTTTATGCAACAAATGGAAAATGCAACAAACTATTATATCAGCTTTATAAAAACCATTGCAATTATTCAAATAAAAAAATAAATGTTTAAAGCATTTAAGCGTGAAACGAGCTTTGTAGTTTGAGCATATTAGCACACTAGTGGAAAAACTATTCATTATTTCTACAAAACATGATCGTGAATATTTTATCAGTTATTTACGTAACTGTAAAAAACAATAAAATTGTATCGTTATTTTGATGACTTCATCAACTGAACATATATTTGAATAATAAAATAAATATTCTCGGTGCAGATATAAGTATAAAGAAAAAAAAGTTTATTTCGAAAAATATTCTAATTTTAAAATAAGTAAGTGAAGATAACAACCAATTGAGTTTAAAGTAACCGGCGTATGATTGATCGATTTCTTGACTATTTAGCATTATTTAGATTGTTAAAATACACAAAACATGTCGATTCATTTATTAGCTAAATGAGAGCGGGAATTGTAATTAATCTTAGTGAAAAAATTTATTAAACAAAAAATGTTAATACATTTTTTTAATTTAAATGATCTTCAATTTCGGTTTTAATATTTTTTTGTTCCTTAGACCTTCAGGGATCATTCATCACCATTAATCAATCCCAATTAAACCACTCCTAGAAGTGACAGAGATTAAACAAATTTTATAATTCAAAATTTTATTTGGAAAATTGTCTCTCGGGGGTCTTTGATTACGAATCCGATGTCAAACAGCAACTGAGTATAGTTTCAACTCAATAAAAAACCACCAAAGTTGCTTTTTAATTTCAGATATGTGATCGCTGACTCGGAAAACCACGTAAATACGTTTACCGGCTTCAAATGAGAGATAATTTCCGAGGTAAACTTTGTCATTTTTTTAATACTGTTACTGTTTGTGATGGGAAAACTATCCTTATACACAAATTGTTTAAACCGGAGCTATTCCATAACTTTTCCACATGTCAACGGCTTATTTACTGTATTAAAATATAACTCGGGCATTAAAATAAAAATTAAAAGTAAATATTTACATATTTATGAAGAAAATTACAAATGAATGTCTTGAATCAATCAATTTGACACAATTTAATTTACTCATATAAACCTATCCTACATATAAAATTTCATCAAAATAGAATGAAAACGATTCATGAAACATCGCCATTTAAGTGATAAAAAGGGTAAGTTTTAAGTCCTTTATCTTCGGAATCGTAAATTGATAGATGAGATGTTTCCACAAAATGGAACCATCCTGGATATCTCCACCATTGTTCATCACAAAATAATAAATATTATTTCATTAGTAGTGGAGTTTAGTACGCTTTCATTCATCTTAATAACATTTACAGACCTACGGTTACGAAATGAAAATTGCTCAGGAACATAATAAATACATTTATAAAAATTTTTGATAACGGATAAAAAAAAAATTATTTTTTAATCTAGAAAAACAATCATGCGAAGTATTTTTTTTTTTTTTAATTATTTTTTTATATTCAAAACGTTCCAAAACATTAAACCCTAAACCATGCATTATATAAAAAATCTTTAAGCATATTTTATATTTTACTGGTAATTTTTACTTTTATATATTTGTTTTATAGTGGCCCACAATCACTTAAGGTACTGACTGACCCAGTTCCCCAAGTGTCCTTCTGTAAATCCTATTTGGATAAGTTTAAAATTATATCATGATATCATAATTCAAATTTGTATTTTGGAACACCTTTTGACATTAAGTTACAGTATACTATGAATAATATGCCTATTTAAAATATTCTATTTATACTATGAAAATAGAAAAGTTGCTATTAAAATAAAACCAAGCTTTTAGCTATTTTGTTTTTCTAAAATTGTATGAGTTCTTTTGTTTTTAATATATACATTATTATTTTGTAGTTAATGTTCCAATTATTATCATAAATAATTGACAATAAGAGGTAAAGTATTGTCATGGATAATTTAAGTAACAATAACAGTAATATCACTGTCTTGTAATAAAGTCCGATTATCAAATTACTTTTAAAATATTTTTAACAATAATTGATTAAATGTCAAAATATATAAAAACTTTTTGTACAACATTCAATCTACATCTATATTAGCACATTATCAAGAGGAAAGTCTTTTTACGAAACTCATTACCGCAGGTCGGAATTTTTTTACAGAAGCTGCAAGAAATTTCACAATACATGTTCGAATACATGTTCCACTTAAAAGTATATCGGCGATTAGGATGAGATTTTTCAAAATTTTCATTAGCAAGAGGTGGGGGATAGGACAAAGTTTTTCTGGTATTACTCCAAATCTCGGGACTTAATTTCGAAAAGCCTCTTAAATTTTCCCGGTAAAAAGAAGAATTTTAGTGACGTTCATATCTCGGTGCAGGAAGTTCTTTTGTTAGATTATCGCTTTTTCCAGGTAACGCCGTCGAGAGTTTTACGAAATTTCAATATATCACTTTTTGGAAACACTTTAAAGTGAAAAACGCGATTTTTTGCGAAAAATATTGTCTAATTTATTATTATAAAATAAAAATATAAATAAATTTGAAAAAAAAAACTCTTCGGTGTTACTTCGTAAAATATACACAGAAATAGTATTCAGTTTTGCAGTTATGAGGGACACCGACTTTAAAAACGTGAGTTGTGAAAAAATGCTTTAATTTTCTGAAAAAATTGGAATAAACGAAAACGTTTATAAGTGAGTTGAACCATCAATGGTCCATAAAGGATATTGCTATCAACCATGATGCTTAAAGCATCCTTTTGTCGAACCCTTACCATCTCTAGTCTGTTTTTCAGCTTTCTGCTGAGTTCAGCTAATATGAGAGCTAAATAGTGGTGTGGAGTTCATAACGTGGTCAATTTTGCTCCGATTGGATTGAAATTTTGACAAAATATTCTTAAGATATTATGCATTCAATTAAAAAAATAAAATAAAATAAAAATTTTAAAACAATACCCTGCCCTTCATGGATTAATAAAGTTTGGTTTTTCTAGGAGATAATCTTTGGAACTACTGAAGCGATACTAAAAACTATTTCATCTATGGTAAGAAACATTAGCACTTTCTAACATATAGATAATAAAACTTCTATGTAGTGTACATAGCCTTAGGCCGATCGCACACCAAAAGAGCAAAACTGCATTACACAGTGTTAGTCAGTCTAACACAGTTTTGTTAAAAATAGAATATAGGAAATTACATTGCAAACGCACACTGATTAGGCATAGTCAAAACAAAACGTTTGCGTATGCAATGTAATTTCCTATATTCCATTTTTAACAAAACTGTGTTAGACTGACTAACACTGTCTAACGTAGTTTTGCTCTTTTGGTGTGCGGCTGGCCTTAGCAGCTGCAAGACGCTACTAAAACATTAAAAAAAAACTTCCTCATTTGCGTTTTTAGACAAAGGGCCTCGAGGTCGACATGTCCTTATCTGGAGGCCAAATTATCCCTTCCCTACTTGATAATTAAGCTATTATTAAAAACTATTATTAAATCTGATGTTTCATTAATTTGTTAATATTTAAACTCAAGTTCCAATTTTAGGAACTTGAAAATGTGTTAAGACTTGAAAATGTGTTCAAACAGTACCACTTAATAATAACGAAAATCGCTACACTTTATGTAAATATAATATGATTTGACACCCTATAATGGAAACAACAGAGCGAATAGGAAAGGTTAAAATTGAAAAATTGCGATGTTTTTAGTGGATGTTGCACTTAATAGTAATATGATAAAAATGAAAAATGTGTTTTAACAAAATTCGATCCAGAGAACCTATCTATTTGGTAGTCATTTTTGTAAAATACGATTTAAATTTTCTGTTGTAATTTAGAGATTATTTTGTAAGAAACAGTTGATATAGTATATATTCGAGACTAAATTTGTCAAAATAGCTCTGTGATAACATAATATTCAGACTAAGTAGAGGAAGCGGAATGTAGTAATTTAGAAAGGAAAATTTTTTGTTCTTTTCATTTGGCTGCCATTTTTTCAATATGGGGTGAATTTTTATAATTATCTTTTATATTTTCTTTTATACCTGTATATCTCTGGTTATTTTTCACGAATTAGAAAAACAAAACAAGAGATGAATGTTTAAGAAAAGATTTTCAACAACGTACCTTAAGACGTTGATACGTATCTACTCTTATTTTATATCATCATGAAAATTAGTATTTTGTTGCAATTTTCAATTTAGACTTTTTGAGTGATTTGCTAATTTTGACAGTGAATTTTTGAATTGTTTGTGTATAAAATTACAACGTTTCAATATTTTTTGGTTCATAGTTTCCAGAAGTTTTAATTGAAATTTGAAACTATTTTTAAATTTTTGTTCAAAATTCATTTTTAACGCAAACAATCAAAAGTGTACAGTCGAAATTAATGAAAAAAACCCAAGAAGAAAATTACACAGAAACTAATAGTTTTGAGGTTATGATGTTGAACGAGCACCAACGTCATAGTAAATACATAGAAACACATACATTTAGGTGCAGTTTTTGAGATAAGAAAATGTCCCGATACCTAGATTTTTAAAAATTTTTACATTTTACAAAAATAATATCAGTAAAACCAAATTTCAAAATGTCAAGCTTTACATATTTTTTTATGTGATTTAAAAAAAAAAAAAAAATTATTTTCAAACTTGCTTTTTGTTTTTTTACATCTAATATTAATAACCAGAGATATTAAAATTTTCCAAAATTGAAATTTGAATGTTGGTGGATACAGGAATATGACTACAATTTAAATATAGTTTGAAAAAACAACGAAAACGCATTTTCATTACATATGGAAAAAGTAACAAATAATTGTAATTGTAATGGAAAATTAAATATTTAAAAGCGTGAGCTAATCGGTTTATGTTGAATTTAGCTATAAAAATGTGTATAGAGTAGTCTTAAATGCACTTTGATATAGAGTACAGTTATTCACGAATTCTGTCATGGTATCATGTAGATGATTCGTACTTTCGTATCCTATATTATATGTTTTTACTAGTCTTCAAACACGAAATTTATATTGTCATTTAATGGAAATCAGGATATAAAGCAACTGGCTTACAACAATTTAAGAGTCAATGTCTATACATTATTCCGATAAAAAAAAAAATAATAATAATAATAAATACCTTTTATATTTGTTTATTTATGTATACATTTTTTTCTGTGTTGTATTTATTTATAAACATTAAGCGTGTGCGGTGGATCTTATCTTTTGATATATTTGTACATTAATACAATAGTATCGCCTGTGATATAAATTCGACCATCATTAGTAATTAACTGCAATAATTATATTTTAATAGCATTATTTTTCTAAATAAAAACTTGGTATCTTAATATTCATCTTATCCTGCGATTTAATTTCAACAAATATAATTCAAAAAATAAATAAATATTCCTACTATGAATGACAGAGAGGAAAGTAAGAAAGAAGCAATATGTAAAGGTTTCCTTTACATATTAAGATAACTAATTAATAATTTTAATTGCCATTGTCCTAACGCTAGGTCTTCGGTTTTGAGGTTAGATATTGCTACAGATGGACGATTTACACTTTAATATACTATGATTTACTGGAAATTATCTGTCAACTCTAAAGGAGATAATTATAACCCTGAAATAACAATTGTAAAATCAATACAAAAAAGGTATAAAAATTGATATCGATATTCGACCAAGTTAACGGGAACAAATGTCATTTTAATTTTCCACACCTTTATGGTACACGTTTCTCTCCCGTTTAAATACTAAAAAAAAAAAAACGGATCTAACTATTGTAACATATAGCTATTTACATAATTACTTCTCTCTTACGACTATCAATCCGACCCTTAAGTGCATGCAGTTTAACGAGAAATAGCAGATACATATTTTCAAAACTGTAATACAAACATAAAAACATGTTATTTTTTTAAAGCGTATAATTATACAATTAAGGAAGTACGAGCGCCAGGCGGTGTGGGGATAGGTATCGACTCTAGCGCGGTAAGGGGAACGCAGTAACCATATGATTTTTTTCAATATATAGATATACATTTAACATTGGCTAGTGGCGGCATTTATTTTTCTTTTAATTAATACACTTTAATTAGTCGGGCAAGTGTAAATGTTTATGAATTAAATTTATCACTAATATATTTACTTTCATCCATAAGTTTTTAAAAATATTCACCGACAGTTTTACGAGAAAAATACAGAAATGTATCAATGTTTGAAGGTTACCCCATAAGACCAATGTTAAATTGCTCAACTTTAAAGTTAATTATTTATTTAAATGATCGGGCAATCTCCTTCAAATTTTTGGAATTTGTTTAGACATATTTAAACTTTGTATTAAAAAAAAATCAAGCCTTTTATCAAAAGTTACCTTGGTGCTCGTACTTCCTTAAATAGTTTTAAAAAAAAAACTAATTGAATAATTATTATTTACTCGACATAGTACAATACAATATGTAGGAGTATATTAATTTTACCTCCGGTTTATAACGCTAGAAAATACTGAAACTACAAACAAAATTTTGGTATAGATGTTTCATAGAATCACTTAATTATTCCATTTCCGCATGTTCGTTCGTCCATCATCAAGATAACTCAAAAACGAAGAGATAGCAATCTGAGAAATTTTGGAGATGTATACTATAAAACTTGATTTTAATGCCCTTTAGGTCCAATGGACCCATAATACAAATGTTTAGCCATAAATTCAAAAACAAAAAAATGTCGTTTGAAATATTTTGTCGTAAAATGATTATATTCGCCACAATTTGAGCTCCAATTTTGCTTATAAACATATGATTATATATTCGTAACTGTATAGACTGGATATTTAGAATATTTTGCGAATGCTAATTATTAGAAAAGTTCAAATATTGATACTAAACCATATGTCGAGTATCTAAAGGAATAACTCTGTTAATTATTATCTTCACTTGTTTATTTTTTATAATAATAAAATTTTAAATCACTAAAGAACAATGGTGAATAATATTAAGTTGGTTACTACCAAAAATCGATTTGATAAAACTTTGATATTACAATGATTTCCTAACAAAATTAAAACAGATATAAAAAACACAAATAACTTAAATATTTTTACGAAAATTTATTTCGATATTTGACCAAGTTAACGGAAATAAACGCATATCAGTTTAGTAGTCTACAATACTTTGGCACAATAAATACCGAAAAAAGGGATCTTGAATTCTTGTTTGCCTATTCATAATGAGATATAATCTGTTTATTATAATATTTGTAGGTATTGGTAACTATAAAATTCAAAGTCTCCGTACAGTCTGCTTTTTTATTAAAAAAAAAAATACATAACAAATATTACGCAAACTCATTCAACTTTCACTTTATCTTGATGTGAAGGTCATCAACCAAATATGTATTACGTTTATAACGATTTGTTACAGAAAAAAAAAAAAAGAATATATATACAAAGTTTAATGGGCAACACGTGTGGATGGAGTTAAACAAGATGATTTTATCTTTTATTTTTACAACAAAAAATGTTAATAAGTTGTAAGCATTGTAAATCTATTACAATACAGGCTGTGTTTAGTGCAGGTGTTCAACATCATTGAATATTTCATGATCTTCAAAATGACTCTGAACTTCCATTATTGCTCTTATTTAATAACAATACAATCAATACCTTCTTTGAAAATCAAATTTTCACAATAAAAAATACACATTCAATATTATTCCTTCATTCACAATTCAAAGTTTCTATCCCATTATCCTCATTGTTAAAAAAATGTTGTGTCTGTTATCATAGGCACTGTCGTCCGTTGAATTACTTTTCAGGCAAATAGAGGAAAACAGTGCTTAATTACACCTATATATAATATAACACATACAAAAACAAAAGAATTTACATTTATTACTAATATTATTATTATTTTTAAAAGATTTAATATTTAAGTAGGGATCAATAACACGTAGAGTATATTCCGTTATACACTGCGATTGTTGTATTGTATGACCTCAGTTTAGTATACAGCGAAACCGTTTCTTTGTAGGCCGGAAATGTTTAAAACTGAGTGAAATTCAAAACATTAGTCCAGTCCTCTTTTCGAAGTTTTCAAATTTAAATAATTTTTATCTAAAAGTTTTCAGTATAACAAATAATAATGTTTTAATATTGTTATAATTTAATTAATGTATTTATATAAATTAATATATGTCACAAATTAATTTGAAGACGTGAAATGAATGTAGTTTATTTTTCCTTTTGATTTTTTTTGATCATCTGATCTAAGCGCTGTAAATACTTAACTTCGGAAACGCCATTGCTTACAGTACAAAAATGGCAATGATTAATTACGTCGTACATTTTTATAGAATACTGGTAGTCCATAACGGAATAATTTGTTCACCACGGAGAGTATTGAACAGGATATACAGTGTATAACGCATTGTATCCATTATTATACACTATTATACAATAGCGAAGTAACTGCGTCAGCATGCCGACTTGTTCTTTTCTGTTTGTTGGAATTTCCGTTGTCCTTGTCTTACACATTCCTTTAGTACATAATCGAATAAAATTTATATAATCTACAAATTATTATCATTTAAAAATTTTACTTTGAAGTGTTAAGTGTATATTTTAATAGCGATAATTTCATATTAAAAATTAATTTTTTGGTTATGTTTACATTGAACATGGATATGCATCAGAATAATGTTTGCAAATTCCTCACTACCATAATTAAAATATCAAAGCATAACCCACAAAACTGAATTTTTTTATAATATTCATGCAATTACCTTTCACGTAATATTATATTATTTATTTTTTCTATAAAATTTACTTGTAAGACAACTTAATATGTAAGACAATGACAACGGAAATTCTGACAGATGGAAAATAACAGATAGGTATGTACGTGGCAAAAGAATTCGTTAATCTTATAATTTAATTTTTTTGGTAGTTATTTTTAATGTACAAATAAAGTACGAAGAAACCTATTGCATATAGCAGGTCGATCACGATATTAATTCTTTATGAAGTATTATCTTTACGAAGTCGAAGCGTCAGTTAGAATAGAGGTATTTTCGTATTTGCGGTGCGGCAACTTCTTTTTTCTGGGTTTTTGATAATACGATATTTACAATGTGTTTTTAAATGAAAAACTTATAAATTACTTATAAACATCATGTAAACAAACATTTTTTTCTAAAATATATCATTTTTGACCGACACATCGCAAAGATTGATGTTTTCAACAAAGATGTTTTATTTATAAAAAACAATGTTTTGATATCGATATTTTTATGAAAGATGTTGCATCACTATCGTCTAGTGTGGAGTACAAGTAATATGGTTTTCATTTACTTTAGAATAACTCCTAACATTCATATTACATTATAGAATCTATAAATATAGATTATTTCTATTTAAATAAAATATTTTTTATAGTTCAGAACATTGCTCTCAGTACTCTTATGATATAAAAAGTAAAAGTAACTTTTAGTTTATTATAAAGTTTTGGATAATGATCCGTTATCCATATTTCCATTAAAAAAAAGAAACTCTTCTTGAAATATAGAAAACGATAAAAATCTCGATTTTTCTTCTTATAGTATAAAAATATATGTATATATTTCCATTTCTATTTCTTAAAATATTTCCTACGACTAACAAACTAACTGTAGTAACTGTTAGTTAATACTGAAATGTAAATACAAAGTCTGTATTAAAGTAACCGTGGTTCTGTAAGCTAGTAGACATTCATATTAAACCCGTCTACTTTATTTATTAAAGGTATTATTAATGTTTGTTTTTGATAAGAAATATTGATAACATTTTCCCCTCAGTAGTGGACATTTGAAATAAAAGATTAATTAAGAGGTTGTGTGTTTTATAATTTATTTCTTTAATTATTTTTCTTTTTAAATTTTATGAAGTTGTAGAAGAATTATTATGAAATTCATTTTCCAGTTAATTTTTTAACTAAAAATTGATTTTTTTGAATATTGAGTTATAGACTGGAAGTCCGTGATACTGAAAGTGCACTAAAACGGAATTTTAAAATTTCCAAATAATAGATACTCACAGACACAAAAAATTCTCGGTAGGGTAGGATTTTTTCTCACACTAATAGATCTTATAAACTTAATTATTATTAAATGAGCAATGGTAGTTGCCGTTTATTATTTAGATATGATTAAATCCGAAATTAATTTGTGTACACATTTTTATTGTAAATTCTAAATTAACATAACAGTATTCTATATCTATTTCCCGTATATAAAGGCAAAAAAATTTCATTATTATTTATTAGATATAGATATATTTATAAGAATATATCTATTCAATTGTAGCAGCAGACCACACACTCACGGCGATATACCAATTTTATCAATAAGAAAATATGTATCTCACCTCTTTATCGTAATTGGTATATATCTCTCATACATATACTATTGGGTTCATAAAGTTACTAGTATTTATATGGAAAATAACAATGCAAGAAGAAAAATAAGTTTAGAAACTATTGTTAGTATTCATTTTTATACCTATTTTTAAAATATGTTGAAAGGTATGATAGACAAAAACAAGACGGAAATATCAATCTTAATATTTAAGTTTGAACATACAGTGTCATTGTATCTTAATGTAAAAAATACATGTATATGATCAACATTATTAAGAAGGGCCTTTATTTACTCTAAAATTTATGCATATTTTACAATAAATTTGTAAGAAAATGAAATTGTAAATAAATCTTCTTTCGTATATATGTAATAGAAAACTAATGCAATTTCTCTATTTTTTCATAGAAAAAATGGAACGGAATGATAATAGTTTTTGAGGTCAATAGTCTTTTGAATATACGTATAAGTCAAGTGTAATTTAATAATATAGTAGTTAATGTGTTTATAATATTTTATAGTATCCGACAACTTGTAGTTAGTTTTATAATGAGAAAGAGATGAAATTATATTATTATATTCAAGAGAGTTTATATATTTGTCCTTATTTAATTTTATTGTTTTTGATTAAATTACTCACGTGTTTGATACGTATATTTTATGTAACACGAATATGAGTATGTTTATGATATTGTAATCTTTTGTTGTTTAAAAAACACCTGAGCTTATGAAAGCTATGCGCAAAAACGTCTGTATACAAAGAGTTATCATTGTATTTTACTATGCAAAGTATTAATATTTAAGATTGATGGAATTTTAATTCTCAGCGCCCAATACTCACATACGCGGCCCCTATTTGGACAAACGTTGCATCTTCGCTAATCAAGAAAATGAAGCGATTCCAAAACCGTTGCCTTTGAATGATCTCAAACAATCCCTTAAGATATCTGTCCGAGTCTCTCCACCTAGAAACTGGACATTTTATGTGCTGCTTTTAGAAAATGATTTCCCATTCCACAAAATGTCATTGACCTGATTCCAGTGTAATCTTAATTGCATATGTTTTCTTTTAAGGTTCAGTCATACATTTTTATATAAGTTATAGGGATGGCTTATCCATCCAGATAGGTGAAGTTTAATCATTTTTAATAGTTTTTATTTAAAATTATTCTATTTCCTAAACGATATAGGAAAAATTGTAATATCGCTGTAATTAGTATATAAGATGATGTATTATAGATAAAGTTTTTTAGGCGCTACAGTTTATTTTTTTAAATTATTCTTATATTTTTATCATGATGTTATAAAAACTAATAATAAATAGTAAGTAATGCTTGGCAATACAGCAATCGAAAGCTTTAAATAGACTTTATAATAGACTACCGAAGATATAAATAATAAAAACGGAGTGATATATAAAAACTGTGCAAATGTACGAAAAAATCTAAAATCGTAGTTATAAAAATCATTAAATTGTGTTTATATACCATCAATAACTTAGGATAGGCTATATAAAAATTGATTAAAGTTATACAAAATAAAAACTTATTATAGTTATAAAATTGCTATCTATCGATAGAAAATAACATAACAAAAAACAGACCGTTTAATCAAGTATAAAATCTTAGCGGGCTTCCTGAAATTAAAAAAAAAATTCAATTTTTACGACTATTTAGAGAAGACATCATGTTTGTATTTTGTTGCTATATAC
>CM035591.1:12564198-12588300 GCA_020423425.1 Chrysopa pallens | reverse complement strand
CTTATCATATGTTAAAAAGTGGGTCCCATTAGATGCCTCGCAGAATGTATGGAAGTACTAACTATACCACAAATGTTTCTAAATTATTTATAATAGCTGATACTTATGTCAAAATTGAATAATAGTAATAAGTAAAAAACAAATTTGATTTGAAAAAATTATATTATTATTTTATAAAATAATATACATTTAATATATAATATATATTTTTGTATATAATATATATATTTATTTTATTTAAAATTAATTGACATTGGGCAGAATTTGCGATTAAAGCCATTTACAAAAATAAGTAAATATAAACACAAAGCATATTTCAAATGTAAACATATTATTTCATAAATTCATAAAATCTGTAAGGAAGAAAAAAATTAATTAATTATTAATGTAATTTCATTCAAAGATAAAAAAAGGAAAAAAATAATAATTATTATAAATAGAAAATAAAAATAAACAACAGATATATTCCAATTAATAGGAGATAAAACGAGGCGTTGACACTTATATATCAATGAATCAATGGAAATTGGCTGTCGAGGACTTGTCGGAGCTACGAATTGAACACAAGCATAAATGTTTAGACCCTTGGAAGGGGTAATAATAGATATCATTAGGGTAATACGATAGGACAATACAAAAATTTAAGTCGCAATCGCAGGTGGAAAATTGATAATTGATATAGCCAATGCGCCTGTGGTAATACAGTCTTTGGCATGTTTATCCATAATCTTGTTATCCAATATGCAGATGTGAGAAAGGCACCATGCAAATGTATTGATAAAATTTGAATTTGTAAGCCTGTACAACATATACTTATTGTTCTGCATGAGATAGGAGTGTGTAGGGTTAGGAAATAGGGCCGATGGGGCTAACAGAACACTTTTAACATTGGTTATAACTAACGCATTCCGCATATTCCTAGTTTCGATGTACGTGAGGACTCTAATCACAGCAATGCATTCCGCAAAAAAATGGAGATGTTTTTATCAAGTTTGAATTATTGTGGTAAAATACTACTCCTACGTTTTCGAAACCAAAGCGTTTTGAGGTATCGGTATAAATATATTGGGAATTAAGATAATTTGTGTGGAAGAAATCGTTTAAAATTAGGTTAGAGATACAAGAATTATTTACATCCTGCTTGTTCAAGCCGCAGTTGTAGAGGTTGAAGGGGTCAAAAAATTGGCTGAACAAGGAAAGGTAAAGTATGGTAGGGATAGAGATTTATACATGCGAGTATTATTGAGGTGACTGAGAGTAGTGATAAAAAGAGAAGTGGGTTTGTGTCGCCAGAACCTGGAATTTGGGATGTTTAGAGAAAGGGAAGTCAATATGAGAATCAGAGAATGATTATTAACGTAAAGTATTTTAAGAGCAACATCTGCTTTAACAAGATGGGAATTAGTTGGACAAAAGCACATTTGACCCAGAGAAAGAGATGACTTGGAATGGAGCACGATCCAAGATACATGAAATAAAATGAGGATTCGGGGATTATATGGTCAGAATCCTATCATATAAAACATATGACGCGCATAGCATTTATGGTATTTTGTGCTCGGGCAGTCATTAATGTTATATGTTCCCGCCAGCTGTCTCGAGCTGATCTGCAAGCAGAAGTGAAGAAGGGGTATCCAAAGCAACAAAATTGGGGGACAGTGTGTTCATAAATTCTGCTCTCCAATCAGAAATTGAGAGCCAATGAGTAGAGATAGTGCTCTTTCGACATATTCTAATATTTTCCAGACTTTGTTATAGGAAGTTGAGCGATAAAAAGACAAATTTTTTCATGAGTCAATCTTTTTCTTCCGCAATGCTTCCCTAACCAGCGCCGAGATACATTCATATTCTAAGAAGTTGGTTTTTTTAAAACTATGTTGAACTTGCTTCGTAGCAGCTTTACGTCTTTGAATAAGATCATGTTTAGCCGCATCTACCAACGATGTAAAAATGGTATCATAATCACTCGGTGGATTTTTTATAAACGGAACAAGGCTAATTTTTGAAGTATTATAAGTCAAATTAGTGTGTACCTTTTCCATGAACCCATTCAAACATTCCTATTTGTTATTTGCAAATTTTGAATAAGACCATGCAAAATCTGCCGAAGAAATTTCATAGTTGTCCATAACATCTAAAATATCTTCTGTCTGAACTGTTTTCAATCCATGGGAACTTTTGTTTTCAAAACGTTTCAATTTCACAAATCCAATTTTGCCTATCTCTTCAGAAGATGGAATCTGTTTTAATCTATAGATGGTTTTCTTTGCAGTAACACTTGACGCCGGTGTAACAACCATTATTCCACCCATTGCATGGAAATTATTCCTGCCATCAATCGTGCATGTATTATGATCAACATTGTCATAAATTATCTTAAAACAGCAATAAATAGGCATTTACAAATATTATTTAAAGAAGATTCTACAACTTTTTCAAAATATTGTAGATGTCTTATTAAATTTTAACTTTATTAACTTATTTGTTTGTTAATTATAGGAGTATATTTCAATTTGCAATTTTTTCGTTTAATGTAACATGAAATCTTACGTTTCTGAGTAATTAAAGTGTTAAAAATTTTTATAAATAGCTCAAAATTGTACATAATGTAAAAAAAAAAATTTTTCGAATTTGAGGTTTTTTCAATTTTTTACATTTTCTGAGACATTTACTATTGTAATGTTTACACCATCAGAAAGTAGAGATTTCAACGAACAAAAAGCACCCAGACTTTTTGGAAAAAGCTGATATTTTGACGCGAGAATTTTCGATTGAAAATTAGGGTGCTTTTCAATTCTTCAATTCAATGACTCTTCAATCCTGACATTTTTCAAAACAGTGACTAAATTTTACATGACTGTTTAAAGTGATCTCTTTTGTTTATAACGTTTTGAAATAATAAAACAAATGATTTATGATTTTGTTTATTTATCTACCATAATAACTTGCCCCAAATCGGGGGAATGTAACAATGGACATTTTTGGTGAAATTATCAATTGTGATAAATTACATAAATTTTCATAACTTTTCGTATTTTTATAGCTGAATAGACATACTAACGATAAAAGTAATAAAATGTATAAATTATTTGATAGCTTTTGTGATATTGACAATTATCTAAAAATTGTAACATCGTGCCCCCGCTCCCCTAATTCACTATATCATTAACTGATAAAAATAAATAAAGAATAGTCCTGAGATTCATACATATAATTAAATAAACATGGATGAAATTCAAAACAGTAATTTATAATGTACATTATACATAAGGATATTTTAGAAACAAAAAGTATAAACAAATCTGTATTATTAAATAATTAAATTTCAGCATCATTTTTAATTTGATCTATAATATCTCTAAAATGGCAAATTATTTCCTTTTGAGATTTAGCCAATTGTGTCAATTCAAATTGGTTTCTTTGTTTTCGTTTATCATACAAACGTAATTGCGTATTCAATTGTCGACGATTTTTCAACGAAACTGGTTTTTTATTTATTTCTTCACGTCCAATCCATTTACATTGAGACAATAAATCAGCAAGTTTTTTACTCTCAATAAATTTATTCACTTTATTTACTTCTTCGTATAAAATTCGTGGTCGCATTTTGTATTTAGCACAATTGTTTTGATCATTTGGTACTTTTGGTGTATCGATATTCATCATTGAAGTTAGAGGTGCACTTTTATCAATTAATTTTTGATCGGGATAATTATCTTGAATTGGTGTTAAATAATTATTCAATGGAGTAATCGGGCTTGATACAAAGTATATGGTATTTAAATTAATTTGTGACATGTTTCTATATTTTAAAATCTTGTAAAATAAAACGAAATGATCAAAAAAAAACTGCCTGTTTTTATTCGAATTAACTGACAGTTTTACCGTTATTCAATCAACATAAATTTGTTGCTATGTGTATATGTTTTGTTTGGTTTACACCTTGTTTACACAGTTTATGGTTGCATTGATTATAAATTAAAATTTAAAAAAAAGTAACCCTATTACCGAAATGAGCTTACGACTTAAGAAAATACTATTATGTTCTGTTATTAATTAATACTATTCTGTTATTAGGATTGTAGTTCTTTTAAACTTTTTTATGTAAAATATTTCGCAGTTAATTGTATGGTATATATGCATTCTCTTTTGAAACTTATAATCGTGTTCGATACCAAATAAAAAATTTTTTTGAAACATCCACCGTATTGATTTTGTTCTTTTAACATATAGCCTATGTCATTTCACCCGGATCAGAATAACAAATCGACTGACCCCATTCATTAAAATCGACGAAATAGTTTAACCGCTACTGTGGAACATACTTGTAGTTTAACAATCTATACACAAACATGGCTCCAGGATGTTAGCACGTCAATGTGTGATTATCGGCTTGTAAATTAGCTCAAAAAATGGTCATAAACGGCTAGCATATTTCAAAATTTGATCAAATATAATCCCGAATAACAGTAAAAATAACTGGACACTAATTGGTTATAGATGGTCAAGGTACATTTCCTGAAAATTGTAAACAAGCGACAAGAAAATTAATGGTCTAAATCCGAAATTTAAGGTGCTAAAATCTTCCCAATGACTTTTAAAATTTATGTAATATGAAAAAACAAAGCCTGACAAAATTTTGTAATTTGCTGACCATTTATGCCTATTCTTTGAGCTAACTTACAAATCGATATTCACACTTTCTACACCCATGGACTCCCATAATCATAATCCTTCCGTTTATTTTTGCCATATCCGGACTTTATATTTTTCGCGTTTTTTCGTTTAAATGCTTTATTTTATTTTTTATTAACTTTTCAGAATAATAGATTTTAACCCAATTTAAATGACTTATTTAAACCACTCACGTAAATTGAACGGTTCATGATAAATAAGTCTACATTTAAGTGATAAAAACTTGCCACTTTTAAACGCTGTATCTCCGGAAAGGTAAATAATGGTGTGATGTTTATAAAATCCCACAATTCGGAGTACGTTTTTTTAAAACAAAAATTTAATAATTTTTTACTACCTAGATTTCTGCATCAGGTATTCTGTATTTGAAATTCATTTTTCAAAAATATCTTGTATTTTATGTTTCATTATTTTCAAATTTATTTTGTATTTCATAGGTGTTTTGTATAATACATTTTCAAAGGCATTTTGTATTTTAATGACATATGTTTTTTTAAACACGAATTTTTGAATACAATTTTTCAAGTGTTTCAAACAAAACCTGGATAGTTTTAAAAGATGATCATTTTTGTGTCTTTAATATTTCTTTTACTTTAAGATAGAAGATGTAGTTTGTTTAAAAAGTAGATCATAAATGATGAATTTCATATTGCGTAATTACGACAACATCAGTACAACAGCTGAATTTGTTTTGTAAAAGACTAATTTAATACAATGCTATTGTAAGAAATATTCATTAGAAAATAACATTAGACCGTGTTAAAACATCCATTATGGAAATCTAAAAGTTTTTATGAATTTGTATCAATATAGCAAGTTGGTTAAAATATACTTTGCTAAAATTGCGTTAGACTCTAACTTCTTTTCAACTCTATCAAAAATATTTACTTCTCAATGTAGTAAACATATATTTAGACTAACAATATCTAAAGACAAAAACTTTTTGAACAAGAAATTACAGCCTGATACGTAAAATTTATAGTAAAAATTACAATTTTTAGGGATGTATAACATATTTTATTAGAAACTTAATACAATATTTATGACAAAGCAAATCAAATAGATAGTTCTCAATCATAAATATCATTTTACAATATTACTTACAATTTTTTTCTTTAAGTTTATAATAATAACTCATATAGAGATGTAGCCCAAAAAATTAAATCAAAACGTTATCTATCAAAAAATGTTTTAACCACAAATGTTTTCACCACAAATTTCTTTAAAATGAATAAAAAGAAATCTAAAAACACCGATTTCGTTGGTCTACAAAGGACATTTATACGAAATAATTTTTATTAAATTCTGTTTCACCTTATGCTGAATACGTGTTAAAAAGTACTTTTTATTTAAAGTTTCGCGATACCGAATATTTTCCAAATTAACACTCGACCTTAACTCACTGTTATTGATTGAACTCAAGAACAGTGATAATGATTTGCCATAAAATATTAAAAATGATTTGCTTAAAGATATTTATATACAATTATTATTTTTGTATTCAGCATGTCAAAATTAATCAAAGTTTAAATTTGTAGACCAGTCTTATATTTATTTAAAACCACTACGTAGAATTAAAAAAATAAATGATAAAAACTTATTAGTTTAATTAATTAATACAACAGGTAACTCAAGTCCGATTAATTTTCTTGAGCGCCAGGGGTGTGCCACGTAAGTCGTTCTTCGTAAAATCTAATAACAATCTGTGGACATTTGATATTCGCTTCTTTTGCTTTAACTAAATCAGCTTCATCAGTACCTTTCCATTTCATCAAAAACATTAAATCACCCGAACTATCAGATGCGCCAATTATAGTTTCCGGTGATAAACCTCGTTGGAAACCATTTGGCTTTTCCTTTTCAGATGATTTTGATTTCGAGTCGGATTTATCACTACGTATACTTCGGTCATCTGTTTCTTTAGTTTTTGATCGAGAACGATCGTTTGAGGAAGATGGCGTTTTCGTCTTAGATTTGTTGGTTTCTTCATCCTTCTTCTTTATTTCCGGCTTTGTTTTTTTTGGTGTATTATTATCCTCTTCTTCTTTTTCTTTCAATTTGCGCTTACGATTATCCTCAAATTCCTTTATTAAATCATGACAGTTTAAATTTTCTTCAGGTTCCCAGGTACTCTCTTGTTCAGAGTACCCTTTCCATTTTAATTTGTATGAAACCTATTTTCAAAATGATAAAAATTAATAACCACTAGGAAAACATAAAAAAATTAATGGGCTTTAGAAAAATTTGTAATGCGATAAACTGAGTTGTATTACCTTGTATATATTAGAATGAGGCTTTTCTCTAAAAATTTCTTAAATATCAACCAAAATTTTGCAATCAGTGTAAGCTTATTAAAAGAGGAAAACTAATGATGTTTATAACATCGCCCATTTTTGGTAAAATATCTAAATATACCTAATTATCTATGCAACCCAGGAAGTTTTTTTTTTTTTTGTAAACGATATAAAATGAGCCGAACTGGGCAAATAGAAAGCGTTGGTTTTATTAACAGGCTGAGTGACAATACATTTGAACAGAGGATTATTTACCTTTATAGATATATATATAAGAATATTTACCTTTCCCTTTCTGTCGACTTTTTTATCTAACACTTTTTCGACAGAATATTCTTCTTCACTGCTGCTTCCTTCATCTGACCCCGATCCAGGACTTTTGGTCTTTTTGGGCATTGTTCTGGCTACTTAAATAATGAAAAAAATAATAAAATTGAGAACCGGCTACATAATAAATTATCTTTTAAAATAATAAACTTACACTATGAAATTAACAAAATCTTTAATATTATAATTTTCAATGAATCAATTCAATTTTAATTAATAATTAAAGGATTAGAAATAATTTAAGAAATTATGCTGATTGAAACTAAGCGTCGCTTGTTATACGAATTTGTCAAATAGTTGAAATGCAAAATGGCCAATGAATATCAGAGTTTGGCGCAATAACAGTTTCATTTGTATTCCAGTGGTAGTCAACAAGTTAAGTATCATAACTGTGTGGGTTAATTATTCAAAATAATTGAATTATTAAGAATTATTATTATTCAAAATAGAAAAAGTGGTTTCAAAATTTAATTTAGAGCAGTGTCTTAATGAATATAACAAATTTTAAACTATAATCAAATGTTGGTTTGTCATTGAAGACAGTTATTATAATTAAAAACATAATTAAAAACATTGTAAAATCAATTTGGATCATATTGTATTTTTGTCTATTATGACTCCAAATTGTATCTAAAAAGTGCATATCTCCATAACTATCACTGCTAGAAACGACATTTAAAATGTAAATGATAGGAATTTTATTTTCTACAACATTAAATGGAACACTTTTACAGATAAAATGCAAACGAAGATATATATATAAACGAAAATTTGAAGAGTGTCGTTTTTTCAATACGGTAGCTGGCGCGGAGCGCAAAAATTTTCTCATTTTATATTCTACACACTTAAGCGATTTTTTTAAGTGTATTATTCTGTAACTATCAGTCAAAAACAAAATTTTAAAGATAAATTGTAGCAAATTTAATTTTCTACATTATTGAAAAGAAATGTACCGGAATGAAGATGTAAGCTAAAATATATAAAGTGCGTTTTCGGTTTTTTCAATATGGCGGCGGGCGCGAATTTTAAACACTTACTAAGCACCTAGAGATGATAGGGGCTTTAGTTATAAGATCTGGCCTACATAGAATATTTTATACAATTTTTTTTTTTATATTATTAAACTAAAACGCTGATTTTTTACCGAAAAAGATAAGGTCCACTGTGCAACTAAACATTTTCAACAGCATTTCGTTTGTCTATATCTATTTATATATGTTAGTTACGATGTAATTTTCGAATGCCCTTTCGTAAGTTTATGAAATTTACTAAACACGTTTATCTCTTTCAGGAAATTTACGTATATAGTTATGGACCTCATTGGGCTATCACGGCCTTCGTAAACAAAGCTTCTAAAATTGTACTTCTCACTAACGGTATGACGAAGAGTTTAATATATATATTGTTAACCATAGATATAACTCATGTAACTTTTCATGTACTAAATTTCATAAATAAAGATATTTTTAAACTTGACGTAAAAATAGATAATATTACTACTACACGATTATAAGTTTAGTTCATATGTTAGTATTAGGTATTATAATTTGTAGTTTAGTTAGTGTGGTCTATATTTTCTTCCTAATGAGAAAAGGGTGCCATCGTGAGTGATATCCACACATCAGTGGAGCTACTAGTAACATTAGTAGCACAAGCATTGTGAAATAGTTATACATTTCTCACTCAGAAATAAACAAATAACCGTGTAAATTTCGTGATTGCACAAAAGAGTGTGAGGTGTTCAAAAGAAACAAATTTTTCTCTCATCATTTCTGCTGTTAACATTGATTGCAAAAAATCTCATCTTCCTAGCTTGCATTGTAACAAACTTGGAATTTTTCACAAACGACCAAATTCAATACAATAAAAACTATTAAAGTTTATTTCCCAAAATTATATCATTTGATTTCAAAAAATTCGAAGAGCTATATTATTATGTTATTTCAGCAATCTAACAATATGATATTAATTGGGATGAAAAGAAAGATGGGTACCCTACAATGAAAAAGATAGCCTGTTTGCATATTCTATTAAACTACACTTTAGTACACATGAAAGAGTAATATGGACTAGTGAAAGAAGTAACTGCATCAGCATGCATACTTGTTCTTTTATGTTTATAGGAATTTTCGTTGTATTTTGTCTTACACGTTGCTGTAATACAGTTAATATTCAACCTTTTTATACAGTTAAAATTTATTTAAAAATACCACGATAATCCTCAATATATTAAAAATTCCTGAAATTATTAGCATTAAAAATTTTACTTCCGAAGTGTTTTTACAAATATTTTTTAATAACAATAAGTTCATATTAAAAATCAAATTTGTGGATATATTTATCATAGAGCACGGATATGAATCAGAATCTTATGAGAATAATGTTTGCAAATTCCAGACTTTAACACACGGCAGCTCTACCATAATTATAAAATCAACACATAACCTACAAAATTGAGCTTTGTTATGATATTAATGTTATTAAAAACGATTTGTTATCACATCGAAATTAGAATTTTATACGTTAATGATTTCACCTTCACAAAATAATTTTTAAAAATAAATTTTAGGTTAAACTTTAAAATAAGGGTAAAAAATGGTTTCTCTTGATTTCCGGCAAAACTACAAGGCCTACGAAAAAAAGTTGTAGGTAATGAAAAGATCTACAACTTTTGAATTTACAATTTTTTCACATAACCTCAAAATTTAGGTGGAAAAATCAAATAACCAAGTTTTTGGTTTTTTATTTTTATCTTTTTCAAAAAAAATTTTTTTTCTACGAAATTTGGTGAAAGCTTACCTTATTATGTCCGAAATACACTGTAATTTATTTGATTTAAAATATTTATTTTTTTGCCCTATTTTAACTTAATATCAAAAAAGTACCCTAATTTTCAATCGAAAATTCTGGCGTCAAAATATCAGCTTTTTCCAAAAAGTCTGGAGACTTTTTGTTCGTTGAAGTTTCTACTTTCTGATGGTGTAAAAAAACAATATACATACCAATAGTAAATGTTCTCAGAAAATGCAAAAATTGAATAAAACTCAAATTCGAAAATTTTTTTTTAATCACTTTGTACAATTTTGAGCTATTTATTAAAATTTACACTTTAATTACGCAAAAAACGTAAGATTTCAAGTTACATTGATAAGCGAAAAAATTGCAAATTGAAATATACTACTATAATTAACAAACAAATAAGTTAATATTTAATAAGACATCTACAATATTTTGAAAAAGTTGTAGAATCTTCTTTAAATAATATTTGTAGATGCCTATTTATTGCTGCTTTAAGATAATTTATATACCTGAGTGACCTACGGTAAATTTTAGTCCATTTTAAGGTATTTCATAGAGAAGTGTGGGCGGACCTAGGAGAGTCTAGGCCTTACTACATACCTGCTCTTTCGTAGCAGCTGGGAAAACCGTTAGCCAGTATTCGAGATACAGAGCAGTAAACAACATCGTTTTTAAAAATATACGTGCAGGCTGAGTTACTCTAAGAGAATTGTGAGAAATTTTCTTTATTCAAAGAATCGTTTGGAATCTACATAGCAAGGTAAATACTGTCTATATATTAATCAACTTTAAAATAAAAATAGTAAAATATTTTCTCTCATAAATAGTATGTTTAACGTAACAGAACTAAAAAATTAAATATATAATAACTAAATAAACACACAACATTTAAAAAAACTTTCAGGAACATTAAATATATAATAACATTCAGGAAAGACAATGGAATTTCTCGTGCTTTTTTGATATTAAGTTAAAATAGGGCAAAAAATTAAATATTTTAAATCAAATAAATTACAGTGTATTTGGGAAATAATAAGGTAAGGTTTCACCAAATTTCGTAGAAAAAAAATTTTTTTTGAAAAAGATAAAAATTAAAAACCAAAAACTTGGTTATTTGAATTTTTCAGCTAAACTTTGAGGCTATGTGAAAAAATTGTAAATTCAAAAGTTGTAGATCTTTTCATTACCTACAACTTTGCCATTTAACTTTTTTCCGTAAGCCTTGTAGTTTTGCCGGAAATCAAGAGAAACCATTTTTTACCCTTAAAACTCACCCCCTCCCACTTCCCGAACTCGGATCGACCGTAATTTATTTTTCCTTTCATTTTTATCATATTCCCCTGCTTTTCTAATGAGTTTCATTCTACTGTAATTTTTTTTTGTTTCAAAAATTATCGACACTAGTCTATAAATAATTGGCACAAATATTATATAACAGAATAAATAAGTTTTCAGGAAATGTATACGGGGAGAGGTCTTTTTAAAGATCGTTTTCAAAACAAATATGTGTAAGAAAAATCCATTGTTAGTTAGTTACAATAAAATAGAAGGAGATAAACATGTAAATACTGTACGTTCGTATAATAAAATCACTTTTTATAGGGAAAAGGGAACGAAAATATACCATATATAAATAGAATATAACACTCAAAAATACACTCAAAATTTCACATTGAAAAACAATACTAAAATCATTCACTCAACACTAAAGTACATTTTATTTTAAAAAGATTTAATAGTGAGGATCAAAATATTGGTATAAGTTTAATAAAAATATTATGTATACACATATTGCAATTGTAAGTTGAGTAAACTCTTATTGTATTGTTTATCAATGTAAATTTATGTGTGTGTCTATTTGTTATATTCTATATAGGTTTATTTTAATAGTTTTATCATTTTTGACGTATGGGAAGTACTCTATACATATTATTTATTTTATTAAAATATAACATAGTAAGGTAAACACGTTAAGAGTAAGTTATTTATAATTTTTAATTGATATGATAATTTTAGGTCCTGGGTGCGTTACTTATGTACGCGCGTCAGAAGTTATTCTTCTTTGACATTATTAAAAAAATTTTTAATTCCATGCAAATAATTAATTACAATAAATTAATAAAAGGACTGGAAAAGGATAGTAAACACTCAGTCAATAAAGCTCAGTTTAAATTTAAGAAAAATTAAGGAAATAAATATATGTTTTCTAACATTAAGTAAAAATAACATCAATCTTAACAACAGCTTCAACCTGTGAATTTTGTGTGACGTAATGCGCGCGTATCTTAAAATTTCACTCACATCATTTCATAACGCGCCTAAAGAAGTTTAATAAAATATATCTGTAATATAGTGTATGAGATAAATGATTCAATTTTTTGTTAGTTTGATGCTCACTGATTTTTCACAACGTTGTCAAATTTTTTATAAGGGATAGTTTATTTAAAACATATCTACTGAATATAAAATTTCAAATGGATTTAATTTTCGACGTATTTTATACATAAAAATAAATTTCAAATATTATAAAACTCTGTCCATTTGTTTTTATTGCTTTTATTAAAAATATTTATTAAATTTTTACGTAAAAAATAAAATAAGGCAACACTGTTGCAAATTTCAAAATTCAAATTGTTTAAATTTGCTTTACATTTTTTGATAAAATTGTTTATCTCCCTCATCATTCAAACAATCCATATTAAAATTTGATGAGAACAATAATTCCAGTTTAACTAAGTAGAATAAAATTAATTTATGAATTATAACCTAAAAATATAAATACCAATATAATAATAATTTATAAGTTTAATAAAGTTATTATTAGGAAATTATGGAGCTAAATGATTTAGATTCTTCGGATTCTGAAAGTGGGAACTGTATTCAATGGGTGGAAGAAAGTGATTCCCCAGTTAGCGACTTTGATGAAGATTTATGTGACACAGATGATACTTCAATACTTGTTACAGCCCCAGAAAATACATTAAATTCTATTTGCGGTTGTAAGTGATTTCCATAGCAATATTTTAATATACAGAAAACTGATATAAATGTGTGCTTAAGAAAATATAAGCTACATTGGGACCACCTGCAGTTAAATAATAAAATACTATTTTCTTTAGTAATCATTGATTTGTTCTTCTGCTAGATATATAATTCAACATAGAAATATGATATTTTTATAAATTCGAAAATAAAAAAGATAATCCTTAAAGAGAAACGTAAAACTATTTAAAAATAAAGGATGTGTTAATTTGATAATTTTGATAATTTGATAATTTTAGACATTCTTCGTTTACGAGGTTACTTTTATCACGTTAATTTTTTTTTTCGGAATTTTTAGATGAAAAATACACAAAAAGTGACGATTTCAACCCGAAACGAAAAAAACTGAAGTTGAATGAACGATTATCATTACGAGATGATTTGAATGCGGAAATTATTTATAAAAATTGGACGAAAGTTAATTCATACACTTCAGAAAATGTTTCTCTACTTTCAAATCCTTTCCAATTGTGTGTAATAAAAAATTTTATTGATAACCTGACAATGCTAAATGCTATTCGCCATGAAATCAATTCTGTTAAGTGGAATAGACGGCGCTTAGATTTATATGAATTTTTACAAACAGATGATTTAGTTAATATAAAGCATAAATACATCAATCAACTTTATCAATTTTTAAATACTGATGTTAAACAATGGGTTTGTGTAAATTTTGATTTTTCATTTGTTTCAAAGTTTGAACCTCCATTCATAAATAATTCAGATTTTAATTCCTGTAGAAGTAGGGATCTTTGAAGAATCGCAGTTGCATGTGGTTGAGACGGTTTTTACAATTTTATTATTGACCATTTTTGCTTCGGATTGATTGTTTAGTATTTAAGGAACTTACAATATTCGGGCTTAAATACAATTGAAATATTGCTGAACTTACTTTAAATTAAACTTAGCCTTTTTAATAGGATTTGTTTATATTATGTTACAGAATTAATGACGAAATTTGAAAGAAGATGTTATTTTGGTAATTATAAAGTAGCTGAATATATCTCTGATCAAAGTTGCCTAATGATTTTGTGTAATAAGTAATAATGATCTTAAAAACTTCCTGTTATAACTCCCTTTTTTGTCTAATTAAAAAAAAAAAATAAAATAAATTTTAAAAACATTAAATTGCACTTCCACATGCAAAAGTCGACTAATCAAGATTTTGTAATCTTGGGTACAAATGATACGCATTAAGTTCTGAAATCTATTGTAAAAATGTTTTAAAATATTATATTTGTGACTACACCTCAGGTTAACTTGCACTATACTTTCTATCAATTTTCAGCACACTTTGTCAATTTTTTGTGTGCATACCTGCATGTTCCAATAAAAAAATTATCATTTTATCCATTTGAAATTTCAGATTTAAAAATTTAAGTCACTATTCGTATTCGATTTATTATACCTTTAAAAAAAGTTCCTAATTTTAAAGAGATTGAAAAGATTGAAAAGTTCCTAATTTTAAAGAGAACTGAAACTGCTCGTATAGTTTAAATATTTTTATCATGCATACTAACACATTGTTTATAATCTGTTTTAGATCTCAAAAGCCACGGGTCTTCCATTAACAAAAATATCGGCATCATGTTCAGCTTACACGTTTGGAGATTACTTATTAGTTCATGACGATTTACAAGGTGATCGTTGCGTAGCATTTATTTTATATCTAACAGGATTAGATGAAAATAACGATGAAATATGGAGACCAGAATATGGAGGAGCTTTACAGTTATTTGGAAAAGACGAATTTTTACAACCGAATATTGATTCAATGAAAAATATTTATCCGCAACATAATCAATTTATTTTTTTTCAAGTGAAAAAAGATTCATATCATCAGGTCCAGGAAATATTTTCTATGAATCATTCTAGAATCAGTATAAATGGTTGGTTTCATTCCGATGAAATACCATTAGAAGAACCACCAAATTTAGAACTAGACACAAATGGTTTATTTAGTTCCAATTGTATTTATCCATATAATGAACAAATTACACTTGAGAAATGGATAAATCCAATATTTTTAAAAGAGAATACATGTAAAAATATACAAGAACACGTAGAAAAATTTTCAGAAATTAGTTTAGAACAATTTTTCAATGAAGATTGCACACAAAATTTACAAAATTTAAACTCGGATGTAATATCCTGGAAATGGATTGGCCCTCCGAATCGTCGACGTTATGAAATTGCTGATGAATCGACATTACCGAATAATCTTAAAGAATTCCTAGAAATGTTCAAATCAATTAGTATGTTTGAACTATTAAAAAAATATACGGAATTGGATTTGGTACCGCAAGGTGATATGAAGCCATCTATGCGATTTGAATTACAACGATTTTCTCCTGGATGTTATTCTGTAAATAAAGTTTTAAGTTTTTATTTTTCTTTCACCTCCTTTGAGATTAGTTTCAGTTATATCCTTGAAATGGGCCTTTGTAAATACAAAAAAATAACTTTTCAGTTGATACTCATATAGCAATGGTTAAAATAGCAATGAAATGTTGTCTTTATATGACCATTAACTGTGTGAATTTGACCTCAACCGATAACCTACTTTTCGATTCCCTATACAGGGTTCAAAAAGGGAATCCATATAGGGAAAATATTCGGCCTAAATAATCTAGACTTCACATGGAAGAGGTTATTCTTATACTTCAACTAGGACTTATACTTCGACTTATAGTTCAGAGGAAGGGAATTAAAGTTTGTGGGAACTAATATAATAAATAATTATCGTCTCGATAAGATCAATATACCATGTCCCATTTTGACCTCAATGATAACGATAAGATTAAAAATAAATTGATAAAATTTGGAATGCACAATATTGACAAAACGGAGGGATTATCGAAACGTTTTTCCCAAAATTTCGAAACTTAATGTATTTAGCGCTCTAACACACTAGTAATTCAGCAACGGGCGCTGAAATCGACGTGCGTTACAGCTTAACATGATTTAAAAACAGTCTGTCACACTACCATAATATAGATATGTATATAATCATAAATGATATTACTGATCCAATATTATTATGGGACTAAATAATTTTTTTTTCACTTCGTCTAAATATTTCAAATTTAAAGTTTTTCTTATAAAATGAATTATGATGAATACTACTTCTCCATGTCGCAGTATGAAAATTCGGGTTTCTTGAGGCCTTATAATAAAAAATAAAAAAACGTTGTATTTAATCAATATTTTAAAAAAAATTTTAATTAATTTTTTGTTTTTTCAGTTAATGTCAGAAAAAAGTTGGTTCAATGATAGTGAACTAGATGTAATTTTGTACATTGAGTGCACTGATGAAAATAACGGGCAAATAATGTATATAGCACGTGAAGAAAATGAACAAGAAGCTTTAATTACGTTACTTCCAAAACCAAATACCTTAAATATTGTGTACCGTGATGAAGGAACTGCAAGAATAATGCCTTATTTACCACATCGAATTATAAATAAAAAATTTTATGTTTTAATATGTTCTTATAAACAATAATACGTTTTAAGTAATTTGTTATTATCTTCCTTATTTTATCCTAAAAAAATTTGATATTTGTTGTTGAGGATTTCGGGTGCCGGATATACACATTCAAACATTTCGTGCAAGCAAGCTGAGCGTGTGCATGAGACTTTTACTGTTCCGCTTGTACAAGTGCTTGCACAAAATGCAAGACGTTGTAATAAGATGTGTTAGAAAGGATTTTAACGTATCGGCTTACCAGTTTAAGAAATAAATATACGAAAAATTCAATCTAAGTATATTTTTTTATTATATAAATATTTTTAAATAAACAATTTTATTTTATAAAACAACTGAAACAAGCAACATTCATTTATGTACAATAGAACTCCGATTATTTAAGACAAGATGGTTTTTGAATAATCAAACTAATTTTTTTTCAAAATTTTAGTGTATAAGAGATTTGTTCAAAGATTTTAATACCATATTAGCAAACATATAAACTGTTCATAATGCACTCTAACTCTAATGTGATTTAATATATATATATCTATATATTTTTTTTATTTTAATTTTTGGCTTCAGCTACTTTCAGCTATATAGCCATTAACCAAAGGGGATTATTATTATTTTTATACAACAACAATACACAGTACTGCTAGGTGGTCACCCATCTAAATACAGATTGTGACTGCTGTTGCTTAACTTTATTGATTGGTCTAAGCCTGTCATTACGTTACGTCAGTCCGGGGTCGATTTAATATATTGTACGGTTCCCCTATTGTACCAAAGAATATAAACGTCAATGGAAGCTGAAAAGTCAAATTTTTCTGTATTCACAAAAATTTATTACTTACCCTGACCAGTTATCTACAGCTGATCAATACTGATATTTAGTGAACAAGAGATGGCCGTAGATATTAAATGTCAGAAGATAATGCACATCTCTGATCTTTGATAATACGAATGCAAAAGTTCACCTAGCAGTGGTGTGTACTGCTGTTGTATAAATAATAATAATAATCCCCTTTGGTTAATGGCTATATAGCTAAAAGTAGCTAAAGCCAGAAATTAAAAAAAAATTAAAAATTAGAAATACGTGATTTATAATTGTGTGAAAATTCCATAGATGCAAGAAAAGTGACAGGTATAGATGATACAAATACATAACAACTAACTGGTATACAGTTTTCTTATTTACTATTACATTGGTTTAATCAAATATATCTCCTGACTTCCAGTGATAATTACATGAAATACCGGCATTGAAAAGCTATTACCAACTGGTGGTCAGGGTAAGTACTAAAATTATTTTATACGCAAAAATGTGACTTAAGAACTTCTATGGGAGTTTGTATTCTTTGATTATACACTAGTATAAAAATACAGCAATATAAGCCATTTTTGGAAATGACTTATCTAAGCGTTAAATATTCCGAATTCTATTGCATATAGTCCACTAAAATATATATTGTGAAATGGCTAAATCATTAGAAGGACACTTCTGAAATTATGAGCAAAAAAGTTTCAGTTTCATTATTAAGATGGTGTTAATTTCAATATTGGCACCTACACTATTTCTATATACTTCCATGAGGCAATAAGAAAACGTCGGGGAATTCAAAATAATTATCAAAAAACGTAGTCAAGTTAAACATGTTAAGATGTATATTTCAAACATTATTTTCGTCTCGTTTATTACAATTTGTGTTTAGAGTCATCTATTGGTTAAATCATTTAATGTTTGCACTGATGACGATATTAATAGTTTTTTGAAATATATGATTATGGAAGTTTAACAAAACGAACCTTAACAATTTTAAACATTTGTAATCCTCTGTTAATTCTGATTTTTTTCAAAAAGTAAATTGTAAGAACATATTGTAATATAGGCTTTAGTTTAACATATACTATGAGATCCAATAATCTCCGTGTTTTTATTTCATAATCATGAATCAATGTCTATCTAATGGGTCAACCATTATTCTATTATCATATATTAAAATTTACAATAATTTTTTAAATAAATATATGTATATATATTTTATTATTCAATTTACTTAAAAACATTCACATTTCATTTAACACTTTGTTTTATATCAAATTTTGTTTTCATTATATTTATTCAAATGTATATTCAGACAATTAAATTTATTAAAGGCAGACTTTTATTTTATGCGTACAGTTAGCTATTAAATATTTATAATTATTATTTTTATAATTATACTGTTACGTAAATTAAGAAATACTGAACAATGGTTTTATTTTTTAAATATTAATTATTTTAAGCATTATTCATTTTAATCATTTTAAATTAGTAGTTCCAGTGAAGCGTGGACCTCACTCACGATTATACCCCATCCTTATAGAGTTAAAAAAACTCTAGGCACAAGAAATAAAATATAGACCACACCTCTTTGCCTATCCCAATTGGTTTATATGCCCAGTATATTGATATATCGTCGGTCTGATTTTTTAACCTGCTAAGTCCATTTTCTCTGTCCAAAATCAGTTTTTTACAGACTAGAATGTTCATAGTATTATCTACTGTTTGGTATAAGAAAAACGACGATATTCACTTTTAAAAGTGGGAAATGCAATGCACGAAGATATGGAAAATGCTTTTTAACATTGAAATAATGCTAAATCCCCAGTTTTGCACTGATATTTATACCCACCCACGTGCCGGTATGCTTGTGTAAATTTTTTTCATAATTTATCACGAATTATTTAATTTTACCTGTTCATTTAATGCGTATGTCCAATGTTATTAACCAAATTTTCAATTCTCAATCTGAACATTACGAACTTGGCATATGTAATATCTTATATGTAATATGTAATATCTTAAAATAATATTATTATTTTATATAATATTTGTGATATGAGTGTAAAATAGGGTTCTAGTTATACTTTTAAAATATTAAGCAACACAAATATGATTCAGTTTTTTCTTCATCCTGTAAACTTTGTAAATGATGGTTAACAGATTAACAATACCGACGATATAATGAATTACATTAATTTTGAAAATTTGTTATTTCGAAGCCCCTAGTGGCTCGATTTGGTTAAAAACTATACATAACACTTGAAGCACAAATTCCAAAGTTACCGTGGAACAAACATGGATACAAACTGTATACAAAATCGTCTAGTTGTACCATAAACCTCACTTCGCTCGGTAAGTTACAAATGTATCGTAATCTTTAGAGCGATAGTTATGAGATGGTCATGTCATGAATTTAATAGTGGTCGAACAGTTAACATCAATGCAATTCTGAAGTACTAACGTAATATTGTACCATTTGCAAATTACTTAAGTCCTAGCTACCGTATGATTATTTAACATTATGAGACTTGGAAGAATTAGTCGTTCAAATTAGCGTACTTAATGTTACTTTAGAGTAAGCATCGCACATATGTCTGTTAACAAGTTTAAGGGACAATAAATAATATTATTGTTGTCACTTTTTTGTCGCTATATAGTTCCATATTGAGAACTAGATATCATCCACAGTTCTATATTGGACATGGTCTTATATATTCAAGCCGGACATCATATATATGAGCAGCCATAAATAATAATAAATATCTGGATGACCAAGCTTTGTTTGGTTTTTTTTTTTTTTTTATAAATTGTGTTGCAAACACTCATTGACTTCGTGTTACTTAACAACGCCATCTGCTGTTGTGTCGTTAAAGCAATTAGTTGCTCATAAAAAATAGTATTATTATTCGCCAATAGATGTCAGGATTACCGATTACGCGTTGATTACCGATAAAACACGAATAAAATGACATTTTCTAAAAATGATTCCTAGCTAGACCGATTTATCGCCCCCGAAACCCCCTATATACTAAATTTCATGAAAATCGTTGGAGCTGATTCCGAGATTTCAATATATATATATATATATATATATATATATATATATATATATATATATATATATATATATATACAAGAATTGCTCATTTAAAGATATAAGATAATAATCCCCTTTGGTTAATATAGCCATTAACCTGAAAGTAGCTAAAGCCAGAAATTATTAAAAAAAAAAAAAAAAAATGGTAATATTTTGTTATTAATTTTTAATTGGCGTAAAATCATTTTTAATCCTCCCTCTTCTGATCATATATTTTTAGTACGTAGTTTCCATAATTTAAAATGTTTAAAATGAAAATAATCTCAAAATTAATAAGAAATTAGACTAATTAACATGAAACACATATAAAAATAAAAACAAACTTTTAGAAAATAGTTAAAAAATTATTGGTTTTTTTAATTAGCTTAGGCAGTCATTGGTCCAAACTCACAAAGATCATAAATAAATTTCAATAATACGATAACATAATTATTTCAATATAATATAAAATTGTTTTGTGAGTTAAAATGATTTTTTTAATGAATATATGTGAATGCAATATAACTATTAAAAATGGATTCGTCTTTTTAAGATAATAAATTTTGCTATAAACCAAACATCAATTTTTAATAACTTCCGAACAAATAATAATTTATTATAAATTACAACATTTAAATATTTATGTAAACTTTATGGAAAATAATCATTTATTGGAAAAGAGATTTATTTGAATGTACATGCAAAGAAATTCAGAGTTCCAATATTTCGATAAGCAAAACATCGAATAATTTTGTAGATGGAATACAAATTTCTCTGATTGTCGTTGTTGTTTTCTTGCATATCAAATGTTCTAGAAGCTAATTATTATTTATATTCATGAATAACTAAATTCGTTTTTTTTCAAAAAAACTATGAGTACTTTTACCAAAAATTCTAACAGTGTTTTGTAATATAAGAAAGCTCTATAGCGTTATATTTTCTCAATGACCAAAATAAAGAATTGGATTCAATAATATTACCTTCATTTTTCATTTCTGTTTACACTGATTTTAAATCAACTATTATCAGTCCATTATGTACGTCCATATTCAGTAGTCAAATCAACATCAAATTATATCAGACAAATCATAAATTTTTAAAATTAATAATTTATTGGTGAAAATAGTTGAATAAGCTATCTATAAACAATAGGAAAAAATATCTTTGAATTTTTAACAAACAAAAATTTATCACAATTTACGGTTTTTATATACAATATTACATATTTGATCCATTTTTTATTTGATTAGAATTTGCTGAAAATTTTCATTTGTAATTTATTAAAAAAATATGTTTCTTTGTAGATTTGTATATAGACTACACATGTATATCAAACATTTTTTTTTATTTTGAGTCAAATTCAAATATTATTTCAAAATAAATAAAAAAATACAGCCCTATTCTATCCAAATATATTTTTATCTATAAATCTTTAATTATTAAAAACAAATTAATTGTTATCTATGTATATAATATATATATATATATATATATATATATATATATATATATATATATATATATATATATATATATATATATATATATATATATATATATATATATATATATATATATATATATATATATATATATATATATATATATATATATATATATATATATATATATATATATATATATATATATATATATATATATATATATATATTTTAATTTCTCAAATAACGGAAAAATAATAACAAGTAAGGCGTACATAAATAAAGCTTTAGGTACAGAATGGTAGGATTATCATATTTAATTAATGCATTTATAAAATGTGTATTATTAATTAGTACGGATTGTAGAAGACAAGTGTACCCACAGTGTATCAAACTCTGTGGTTCTAAACGCGACCTTAATAATTAAATATTAGTACATGTAATAATCATGCGAATAAAACGATATAAATTATACACATTTAGCTAATATTAGGTATCGAATAGGTATAGATTAGATTTTTTTAATTCGAAAAATGAAATCGCTATTTTAAATATTAACAAAATTGTTTTATATAAAATTATCCAATTTGAACCCCAGTTTATCCTGATCATAGCGCTATTTTTACTACTTACTGAATGGGTATTTAATACCTTGTGATTCTCACTTTATCAGCTTCGTTCTCATTTAAGAAGAATAGAATTCCTTTCTTCTACAAGACGTAATTCTTAATTCTAGATACAATCAGTTTACAATCGGTATGTTTTGTTTTAACTCTTTCAGGTTTGGTGGTTAGTTTACTTTAAATTGTTTTATTTATAAAACCATCTGTACGAAGCTGTGGCTGAAAGGGTTAATATAAAACTAATTAATAATAACCACTTTGTATGTTTGATGGCATCTTCAAACTTAAAAATTTCATCATTTGTAAGTGCTTGCGTATATTGTCGATTTAAATATTGGAAGTATAATATATGGGTTTTGTATAAAATAAAAAATATCAGATGCTGCCTTAACAATAATATGATTCACTAGACTTTAATCTTTAAGCTGGCGTCTTATAAGTAATTTTAAATACAAAAATATATAATTCAATGTTATGAAAAAAAAAAAAAAAACAGTTATATAGTATTATAATATATTAAGTGCATGTGTTGAATTTTCAATCATAGCTTTGGTTTGTAATTCATTAATAACAAAGAAATTTTTTAATAAACGACTAACTGCTAAATTAAACAACATGGCAATACTGATTTTTAATGACAATATACAATGGAGAAGAAATTATAATGTATATAGGATAAATTAAATCTTAGAATTTTCGAAAATTTAATTTAACGAAAGATATTTAATCCGTATTTCGTTAAAACGTAAATGAAAATAACTTTTTAATTATGTAGATTAATAAAAAAGTATAAAATAACTTTGCGTCAATGGTTTTTTGTTTCTATCAAAAAGTATAACTACTATTAAAAGAATAATACGAAATTAAACAAGTTTGTTCGAAGACTTATTTGGGGGTATAACTCTAGAACTAGTATATGCTTAAAGGTGGAGTCACTTAGTAGATATATTCTTAACTATTTTGAACTACGATTTTGCGAAATATTTTCGAGTTTCGTAGTTTTCAACACATAAATATTTAAATAGCAGAACTTTTTGTTTTTCACTGTTAAAATTCAAATTTTCAACATATCCTTGTAATGACTTTTCTCTAATAAAAGCTTCGATATTAAACTTCTCCATTTAAAGTAAATACATCAAAAAATTAATAATTATACGAGTAGCTAATATAAAACAAAAAGAGACATAAAAAAACAGGCTGGTTTATATTTATAAAGCTATACACATTTAAAATATTTTAGAACACTATTTTTTCAACACTGTGCCATAATGTATCGTTGATATTTACAACAATATTTTTTTTTTTTTGCTCTTAAACGTGTTTTAAAATTATAGGTAATCACTTTTAACCAAACTTAGTATTGGTCATGTAGTAAAAGTTGATTTTATGACACTCACATTTCTCTTTGATGATCTCATTTCATTTAAATATTCACGCACAGATAAAAAACGATTTTACCGACTCCTGAAACGTAAATTTAATGGTATAGTACGATAAGTGCCAACG
>CM035591.1:11139300-11260265 GCA_020423425.1 Chrysopa pallens | reverse complement strand
ATCCGATAATGCCATGGCGGTACGTGGCTGAGCTTAGCTAGAATCTAATAGCATGTTCCAGTTTTGTAGATTATTGAGAATTACTGATTTATTTAGTATTTCTATTCTATTGAAATTATTGAAAATAAAATTCAAATTTAAAGGTTGAAGAGATATATTATGGGACGGACCTACGTGACTAAATTTGAATAAATATATTCATTAATTCTTAAATTTCTGGAGGGTATGAAATTATTTGGTAGTTAATTGAATTACTAATGTAAATGATTCTAATGTTTATAATATTTAAAATCAATTAAACATATTGAAATAAAAATGTAACAATTCAATACAATAACTTGAAATGTGTTAAATATTGAGACACTCATATGTGATTTTATATCAATTTGAATAGTTAATATTATAACCTTTATGAAAATCTATGAAATACAACCCAACACAAATGAAGGGATATATTTATGTATACACCATATTAATTATTTTTTATTTAATCTATCAAATACAAAACTATGTAGGTATAGTCAGTACAATTAAATTAACCTAAACTGTATAGAATGTGCATTAAAATATAGTACCTTTTCAGCTCATGTTTAAATTTTAGCATCTTTTCTATATTTTTAATTATTCAGCAAGATTATTTTATAGTTAACTCCCAATAGTTTTCGTATAAGAGTTTTTCTATACTTATCTAATTAATATTTATACACATTAGTTGATAGCAGAACTCTTACTTAATGACCTGTCAGTTTAATAAAAATTTTAGTGAAAATTAAGAGTTATATGTACTTTTAATGTCAAATCGTAAAAAAATAAAAATTTTTGTGAACAATTAAGAAAAAATACTTTTTTTGGACTGGACCACCCTTATCAATAAGAGTTAATAATAAGGGTGACAGTTAGGGTCTCTAATGTATTATAATGTCATACATTGTATTTTTTTTCAATTTTCTAATAACTTAAAATATAATTAAACCGACACTAAATATTTTATAATTTAAAAGACGTGTACTAGAATATATGGGACTCTCAGTTCAGTTTTTTAAACAAACTTCCGGGTCTTATTTATTGAGATGACGGATAGATAGGCTTGAAATAAAACATTGTATTTAGATTTCTCTTTTCTCTTCTACTGGTCAAAAATCTATGGACTACAAATATGGAGTCAGCTTTGCATTGACTATTAAAAATTCAGTTTGATGTATTAATTTCGTTTGTCAATTCATGATAACGCCAGACAACTGGGGATGACTTCAATAAGTGATTTTCTGCTACAGCAGAATTTTGAGTCTTACATATTTTTAAACGTTACAAACCTGAGACTGAATTTAACAGCCCTTTTTTCAATGCATGAGGGTAACATAAACAATTTTACAATTTTAAGCCTTTTACTAACCTAATATTTAGAATCAAACTTCTTTAAAAATTGTTTAAAATAGAACTTTAGTTTGAAATATTTGCTGTTTTAAACATTTTTTATTCAAATTTCTAGCTCTTACAGTGTAGGAGGTGGTTCTTGGATCTATGGGACTCTATTTCTTGGATCTAGACCGACTTAAAACAATCAGTCATTTGTAAAAAAAATTCTTTATTGGAGAGTCTGACTTTTTCAAAGTTTGAAAATACCAATTGACTCAAGAACAAAAATTCTAGGAAATAAAAAGAAGTAATTTTGTAACAAATTTAATGTAAGTTATTATTAAATTATACAGTTAACTTTTTGGTTTTGGAAAAATACCCATAATTAAATTACAGAGTATTTTATAAATATTCAAAAATTTGCCTCATTAGTAAAAACCACTATGTCTAATGGAATCTTTAATACACTAAATTTTTCTTCAGAAATTTGTTTAAATCATTATAGAACATGCTGCTTATTGATTATTATTTTAGGTAGTTTACAAACATTGACCTCACGCCACAAATATTATTTAAACTCATACTCGTAATTTGGCCATTTTCCTTACTTAAATGACAATATTAATTGTTTTATTTTATAAAATTTACTTTAATTAAACTTATTGATATTCAGGTTCAAAATAGTAAATAATTAATGTTTTAGTTTGCATTATTTAAACTTATATAAAAATAATATATAAAATATGTGTTCCATTTTTTCATTTTTCCTACAATTCAAACACTTTTTTAATATTTTCTTTTCAAATTTGTTGCAGCCTACTTTAACTATAATTATTACTAACGGAATGAAGCTAAAAGTATATTAGTATAGTAACTTATACTATTTTGGATAGTAATTTTTAAACCACCATGAAGAAGGTCTCCGTATCTTTTGTTCCATATAATGACTGAGTCGACTGTACTAGTCTAATAAAGGATTGTTCCAGAATTTTATTACGGGATATGAATTAAGTCAACTCATTTTAACTAGGTTAAAATAAAATTTTTTATATCAATATTGTGAATACCAAACTTCATAACATTCTGATGAGTACCTTTTAAGTCATTTGTGCCAGAAAATATAATGTATATTACATGTTATTTAAGTTAATAGCTGCTTAGAAGCACACTCCTTTATCTCAGGACAACAATTAAGATTAAAATTATAATCAATTTCAGTGAAACATCAATTTCAATTAAAAGGTCTAGATTTTGAAACTAATTATTACATAATTTAATGAATAGTTTAATAATATTAAATTTTTAAAATATGCGTTGATAATTTTTTTTTCAAAAGTTTTCAAAATAGATTTGTTCAGAAGACTTAGATAAAAAAATTTCTTCTATATTGAAATTTTTACTTGGATCAAAAGCTTAAAGCCGTGTCGTTTTCTATTCTTATTTTTCCAAAAATATAACATTACAAAGAGTGAAAAATTTTTTTAAGATAAACATACAAAATATTATTTTAAAATAATTTGCTTTATTTTTCACTATTTCAGAGAGAAGTGTCTAGAGGGATTATTGAAATATTGGAGATTGAAAATTTGTAGCTATATTTGAGTTTATTTACGCTAGTACAATATTAACTCGAATCGATTATATGAAGAATTTGGGGGTATACAAATTTTGTAAAATTTACAGCCCTTGAAATTTGATTTTACATAATTTTTGGTTAAAATAAAACATAAGTTGTGCATTGTATTTCGAAAATAAAAAAGACTAAACAAGGGTTGCTTGAAAGCTAAGTATCTTCAGATTGCTAGTTTATTGCGTTTATTTTTATACGAACCCTATTCGATAGTCGTTTCTGTTTATCAAAAACTTAGTCTAAGTAGGTATTATTTTATAATTTTTTCATATTTTAAATTGATTTCAAAGTATACTTACACATTGATTTCAAAAGACATATCTGTCTGTGAAATCAATTTTAGTGCTTTTTTATAATGTGTACATAAATAATAATTTGTACATAAATAATAATTTTATGAGTTTATGTTTCACATTTGAGATACAGCAAGTGTAAGAATAACTAACGCAAGTGTAAGAATAAAAAAACTGCAAGCATTTGCACTAAATGATTAAATTGAAAAATAAAAATATGTTAAGCTAGACCCCCCCCCCCACCAGGTTGGAAAATTTTTCGAAACCTGTCATAAATCTTACTGCTATAAATAAGTATATAAATATACTATTCTAAATTCCAGAATTTCATATGTTTAAACTACTTTAAAGCAATAATAGGAATTACAGTATCCGGGAATCTTGGTTTTAAAAAAAAGTACATAAAATATTTGCTACCTAACAATTCTTAATTAATAAAATGCAATATATTTTCACCTGCTGAGTCAATATTAACCTGACCTCCCCCCCCCAGCTCAATGACGTTTATCCTAAACTGTTGCAAAATAAGCACATAGGTAGCATTCTATTTTCTTATAGGTTTGGAATAAGTTTCGTATTGGGGAGCTAAGTCAAAGTTAACCTACTCCGCCCCCATTTCAAATGACGTATTCTCCTTAACGGTTTGAGGATAAAATCCTTGATAGAACAACTAATTATCACATTAATAGCACAAAATTTTTTGTGGTCATAGTTAAGAGTTAATAAAAAATAAGCTTTGTGTGACTTGCAATGGATTTTTAAAAAAAAACCTTGTATACTCGACATATATATGGGTACTCGACATATAAAACGGTATGGGTGTTCATACAATCATCTAATTTGATAATTTCCGCATGTACGTCCTTTCGTCCGTACGTGACCAAGGTAACTCGAAAAGAGATAACAAGCTGGAATTTTTGGTGGGGTACTTTTAACATAAAAAGTAAAATCAAGTTCGTGAATGAGCAAAATCGGTCCATTGGTTCCAATAAAGGATAAGATGGGCACTGACTTCGGAATCTAATTGGTCACGAAGTAAAATTTAAAATTATTTTTTACTTTCAGTTCATTTTTTTGAAGGCGGTATGTTTTTGTTTAAAAGTTTTTGATTTTTTACTTTTGAGTGTTGTATACAATACAATCCCCAAAAATTTTTTATTTGAATAAGATGATTCATTAAAAATGGTTTAACCCTTCTCTCCCCTATGGGACATCAGATTCTGGTTTCTTTATTATGGTACCATCCTTGGGATATTTCTGTTCCAACAAAAAAAGAATAACCAACATTGGTTCATAAGCGAAGTTATCCGCGAACACAAATCACTTAAATTTTTTTTTTAATTTCTGACCCCTCAGAAACATCAGATCTGGAAATTTAAATTGAAATAGAAACACACGAGAAACATCTAAATCGGTTCACCCACTCAAAAGTTCTGAGGTAACAAACATAAAAAATAAAATTAAATTAAAAAATATAGATTTAAAAAAAAAAAAAAAATGGTGTCGAATTGAGAATCCTTTTTTTTTAAGTCGGAAAAAATGTTTGATTTTACAAAACAAATAACTTTTATTTGAAATATTTTCGTAAACTGTTTAGATTCGCTACAAGTTCAGCTCAAATTTACTTTATAAGCACATTTTTTACATTTTTTGAAAAAAAATTTTTTGATAGAAGTTTTTTATATTTACAAATTTTAACCTTCATTCTATCGCTTCAAAATTCATGAAAATTTTAAGTATAAAATTAAACGCAATTCAAATCTATCTAAGCGTTGTGTATTATTGCCTAGTGAGGATTACGTATAAAGAATTCTAACTTACGTAGAAAGAGTACTTATTATTCGTAAAACTCGAGAATAATTGTTTATTTAATGTATTGCTTTTACACTGTGTTACATTGTGATGTACCACTGCTTCTTTTACACCCAATATTAAATTCTTATTTACACACATTTATAATGTTTTTCTAATTATTGCTATGTGTTTTTGTTTTTGCTGCTTTGTTTTTTTTTTTTTTGGTTTTTAATAAAATTGAAAGTAGGTAAATGCTGCAAAGAAAATAAATAAGTACGTTTCATTGTCACTAATAGAGATTGTTTTAATAATTTATGAATTTCTAAGTAAAAACTAATACGTATACGATATCTATTCAAGTTTTTCTTTATTTTTAGATTGGTATAATAAAATTGAAAGTTTTTCAGTAATCATGTACTTAGAGCAAATTATATTTTAAAAAAAACTAACATGTTATTATTTTTACAGAAAAGTCATTAACTTAATATAAAATGCAATTAAATCATTTTTGTAACTGTTTATAATGGGTCTTTGGTGTTGAAATTGAATGCATATATAAATGCACCAATAAATATGCGGTTAAAGGACAAATTGGCAAATCTAATTACAGAAATTCATTAATAAGTTTTTATTGTTTCTTTTTTTTTTGTCGTTAAATAGAAAGTCGAAAATTAAAAATTGCAACTGAACATAATTAACAAATATTTGATTTGTTATTTTGCATCATACATAAATATATATATTTGTTTAGAGAATGACATATTAAATGTGTTAAATTTTGAGTCACTGTAGCTTTATGTAGCGCAATCGAGTTACCAAATTTTTTACTGAAAGTGGAAAAAGTTTTTACAAGCACTTTGACGGCAGAAAATGGTGGATGAAAAATTGAATTGCCACAAAAAACACGATTATTTAATATTTTTGTTTTTTATCATTTCCGTAAAAACCATTCAATTTTAACAAAATTTAGTGAAACTAAATTTTAAAAGTCCCAAAATAATCACATATTTTTTTCAATAGAAAAAATAAAATATCTTCTATAGAGACCTTTTCCGATACTCATTTGTTTTGTTTTCTTCTTCTTATAAAATCTATAAAATATCTTTTTTCTTATAATATAAAAACATAGAATACTCACCATTTAAGTACATACCCAAAAATGCATCGTAAGAAGCAAAATATTAATTTTTTAATAGACGTTACACAATTTTTTAATATATATTAAAATTTTGGATAACTAAACCATTTAATTAATTTTTCGAAAAAAAAAAACAAAATTCCAATGTTTGAAATGCAACTTAAAACATAGGAGTTGACTCTAAAATTTAGCTATATAATTTACTTTAGAAGTGTATTAAGCCGAAAAAGAATCGACGCTATAGTCTCTGCGTCGACACAGACATTCAAGGCTAATATAGTCCGTACGTGTCTCTTTACGAGCATCATTTTGAACACTACCAGTTTTTAATTATTATTCCTTCCCATAAATTTTTTTAACATTGTTGTTTCTGAAAACCTCCATGAAATTTAAGATGTTAATTTAAAATTTTCCGGAGCCCGTATAGTTTTTAATTGCCTTCACAATAAATAAGAAATGTAAAAACAATTTGTTCGCCACAGAGAAACCAAATGCCTGTTGTTCGACAACCTGAAAATTGTAAAAAAAGCAATTTTGATTTTGCCGGGTAAGGATATTTTGTGTTGTCAGATTTTGGATAAAATAGTTCGAGCAATTCTTCTCTTCCAAGAACAAAAAATAAACAAATTTGGTAAACAGACCCTAAAGGCCATCCCTGCAACTTACCGCTAATTCCATACCTAAGCACTTAATATTTAACATATTACAACGTTTTTGAGTTAAAAATTTTGTTTTTTAGCTTTGATGTTAAAAAAACACAAGTTCCCGAATTTTTGTTAACGCTATTTTGGCCGCGATCGACGCGGATTTTAGAGCTTTAATAATAATTCTATTTCATCAAAAACGATCCGAAAGAAAATGACAGAACTATGTTTAAAAAACACTCGTTCCAAAATACTTCGTTAACGATATTTTTCGAACCAATCAATCGATTTTCACGCTCTTGGCGGCGATCGACGTGATTTTTTTAGCTATAATAATTATTTTCTTTCATCAAAAACGGTCTGAAAAGAAATTATGTAAAAAAACACTCTTTTATGAAATTTTTCTTTTACGATATCTCTCGAACGAATCAACCGATTTTAACCGGATCTATGGTTTAACAAGGTTAAAAGCTGATTAGTTTTTGGAGTTGATCGATAAAGTCGTTTAAAAGTTATTCCAAAAAACCCACATGCAAAAAAAAATTTTCTTAGTTTTTTTGAGATTTCTCAAAATCTACCAGTTCGATCCGAATATAAGTTTGGTCAAGTGAATGACACCAACCGCGATGAAATCGGTCGAGCCGTTTAAAAGTTATAAGCGGTTCACATAACACATGGACTGAAAAGTCCCGGGCCTAACAAAGAAAACACAGTTTTTTTGGTTTAAAATTAGCTTTATTCATCAACGTAATCTCCATCAAGAGCAACGCAATTTCAGCGCCGCCCTAACATTTCAATACCACTTTTGTAGAACGATTTATCTTTTGCCTCAAAATTGGCCTCAGTTTCAGCGAAAACCTCTTTATTCGTGAGAAATTTCTTGCCGGCGAGCATTTTCTTCTTTGAACTTTGAACAGAGCTTTCTCATATTCAAATACTCATGCAATATAAAGCCAACAAATTCTTTTGATATCTTTACGATGTCAGCTAACTCACGCAACTTCACTTTTCGATCATTCAAAACGATTTTGTGGATTTTATGTTTTCTGGTGTAACCGCCTCATTTGGACGTCCACTGCGTTCTGCATCATCAGTGTCTCTACGACCACGTTTTGAAGTCAGCAAACCAACGTTTTATTCTTGTTTCTGATGGAGCGGAGCATAACACTTTTCAAGCCATTGCTTCGCTTGAACGGTATTTTTTCCCATCAAGAAGCAGTGTAAAATTAAATCACGAAATTGTTTTTGATCTATTGTTTTGAAAATAACAAAAGTAGCGTCACTCTTAGCACAATAACTCACAAACTAATGAATAGAATATCATGAAATTTTAACAGCTGTCTTTTGAAGGTGAGTATTAACTTAAAAAAAGGAGACTGCAATAAAACCTGCACCATCTATGTGTTAGGCCCGGGACTTTCCAGTCCATGTAATACTTTCACACACTCACACATACACACAGCCATAGTGATAACCTCGCAGGGGTAGTCAGGGAGGCTTCCCGTAAACTGAAAACGTCGAGATCTGATGAAATAACTTCTCGATTTTTTAAAATCTTCGATTTTCTTAGCGGGAAGTTAAAAATCGTATCAATTAATTTCATGTAGGTGAGGGCAAATGAAATCCATTTTTGGGCTACAATAAAACAACCGTGTATAAATTTTTAGAAGTATATCTATGAATGGTATGATACGCTTTCGGGATGCGCTATAAAATCCCCCAGACCACCCTTAGGAAATAAGACTCACATTAAAATTAGAAATCGAACATGAGCTCTTACAATTTTTCATATTTGTATATATTTTTGTATATAGTATACCAAGTAGTTATATAAAGATGAAACCACACTTGGTCAAGATAAAAACAGAAAAGGCTTCGAGATTTTTGTTTTCAGGCAGCACTTGTCTGATGTCTGCAATATGGATGTGATGGTGATCTAAGAAACTGTGAGATTCAGCAAATATGTCCAGGAGACTCTGAAAATTTCATTGCAAATACGGATTTGGGACCTAAAATAAGAGGGATGGATGTGATTTCCGATAAATTAGTCAATTACCTCGAAAAACACGATATGTTTGCAGAGTTCGATTTTCAAGCAAGCCCCACGTTAATCCTTAGTTTCAGGAGATCCATGAAGTCAAGCTACAGATTGGAGCTTTTTCTGTTCTTCAATGGTTTTATTTTCTCTGAATTATTTTTTCAAATTTTATTAAAACTGTAGTGAACTCTTCTTGTAATATTGTAATTCTTGAAATTCAATGAGATTAAATATAGAAAATTAAAATTTGTTTCTTTAAACCATATATTTATAAATGAGCGCGAAAAATTTACATTATATTTTTACGTATTAGTTTGAAAATTATTCGATTTTTGAAGTTTGCAACTTTTATTAAAACATTTCTAATGAATAAAATAAAATTATTTAGTCTATTATTGAATTTTCCGGCTCCTTATATTAGCTGCAATAATACTAAAGTTTAAACAATATTTCTAAAAATTAAAAAAATCGTATAACCTGTCTAAACTATCAAACGAAATTCCTTTTCACGCAAGCAGGGTGTAATTTAGGATATTTTAGTTAACGAATTCTGTTAATTTTTTACCAGTTATTCATAAATTTTAAAACAATTTTTTAATTGAAACGTGTTTTATTGTTAACAAAGTTGCATTCTTTAATAAATTTATATTTGAATTCTTTAAAATTTTAAACAATTTGTTTGTAAAATTGCGAAGCGGTCAATCTTTATTCAATTTTTCAAAACATTCTACTAACTGCGAAATTATTAGTTATTATTGCAAAATTTGTAAGTCGTTTGCTAACCATTTATAGTAAAAAAAAATATTAATAGAAACGTGTATCAATTTACTAATTAGAAGTTATACTTTTATAAAATCAGAGTGGGGAAGTCATGTTTTTTTTAGGAAAAATTCTTTCCTGTAGTTTTAAACTTAACAAAATTGTACACTCATTCTAGAAGTCAAGTTCTTTGAAATTTATTACAATTAAATTGCAATTTTAAGGAACCATTGTGAACATAATTTATGAAAACTGCAAATGTGCAGTTGGTCCATATTAACCCACGTGACATAATAAAGTCCAAAAAGAAAAGTTTTGAAGGTTAAGTATAAAAAGTATTATTAATTTCAGGTACTTTATATTACGAAAATTTAGTTATATTTTCACTTTCCACTGCTTCATTTAATATTCATTTATGTCTTCTCTGGATAGTATTCAAATCATGTCCAGTTGTAACGGTAATGTTTAATTTTTTATTCAATTAGGAAGAACGACCTAGGTTACTTGTACTTATCTAAAACGGACGAAACAAAAAAACAAGATTTATAAATATTAAAGCCGTTTAAAAAAAATTGAGTTCTGGAGACGGGGATTATAACCTATTAACCGTTATAACCTATTAACTCAATCGATTAAAGTAAGCCATTCCAATCTTTAACTATAGACATCAATATTAAATATAAAAAATAGTGTTTCTGATTTTTTCTTATATTAGCTCAGAAATTATAAACAGTGTCTTAATGTTCAAAGTAATATCAACGAATTAAATTATCTTAAGTTAGTATACATCACTTTAGCTATTTATGCCTTCAATAATTTTTTAATACAAACTTATCTCGTAATCATTTATTAAAAATTTTCCTCTATTCTACTTGAATAAATCTATAATTACAATTATTTATTCAGTTTTTTCTTAGATGAGAGAAGTCAGATTTTTTAAAATATTTATACATAAAATTAAACAAAATTCTCTAAATTTTTTACTGAATCAAAATCTAGACCAGTTAAATCTAGTCAAAAAATCTTTGTTTGCAAATATCTTTGAAATATGATGATCCATAATCTTATCAAAGATTCAGCACATAGAAATGACGTTATGTCAGTTTGATGCAACCGCCGACTGATTAAACAAAATTTGATACAATTGTTTCCAGTTGTATCTTCGCTATACATCACAAATTATAAAAACAAAGAAATATCCGAACTATTTCTTTAACTTATCAACTTTTATCTTCCTTTTATTAAAGTTTCGTTCATTACTACTTGCTACTTGACACAATTACTTAATCAATGTGAACAAGTTCTTACTGTTATAATCTACTATTATGGATTAATTCGCGTTAAAAAGCCGCATTTTTGTGAATTTTTTTTTTTATGATACTTTTAAAATCTATTTATTTACACGAATGGTATAATAAAGTATAACTATCGAAAAATATTATAATTAAATTTTTATTTTTTAAGTTTTAATCTCTGTATATATATAAATCAATGCCATTTTTCGTTGTAATTTTATAACTCAAGAACGGGATCACGTATCCAAACCAAATGTTTGGGCTTTGTTAGGCTTTGACTATTTAGTAGATGGTTTATGTGAAGTTTGCACAAACACGGTCCAGCGGTTCTTCATTTATCACATTTTGTATCAATTTGTTGATTACGAATTTTTGTTAATAATTGAAGATATGTGTCTAACGATTGCAAATAAAGCATAAGTTTAATAGGGTATGGCCGCACCAAATATTGAGATGCATGATTTGTTTGACCGTGAATTGCAACGTGAGTAGGAATTCAATTCTAATGATTTGAGTTTATTTGTACAATCGAATATAACCAAATTGAATGTTCAGCAAAAACATGTATATGACATATTCCAATAATGCCGATGGATTATATTTCTTGGATGCAGTTGGTGGTACAGGTAAAACGTTCGTTATATCATTGATTTTAGCGACTATTCGATTGGAATAGAAAATTTCATTGGCCCTTGCATCTTCGGGAATTGATGCTACATTACTAGAAGGTGGTCGGACCGCACACTCTACATTTGAATTGCCATTGAATGTACAGGTGATTGAAACTCCTACTTGTAATATTTCGAGAAATTCTGCTATGGCAAAAGTTCTGCGATTAACGTCAATTATTTTATGGAGATGAGTGTACAAAGGCGAATAAAATATCACTAGATTAAATATCATTTAATCGAACAATGCAAGATTTACGTGGTAATCAACAGCTTTTGTTGGTGCTTTGATATGACTGTCAGGGGATTTTCGTCAAACATTGACTGTCATTCCTCGATCAACTCCTGCTAATGAAATTAATGCCTGTTTGAAGTCATCAGTTATTTGAAGATATGTACAAAAATTGTCACTGAATAATAATTTGCGTATTCACCTACAAAATGATCCAGCTGCCCATGAGTTTTCAAAACAATTGTTAGAAATTTGTGATGGCAAAATACAAATCGACAGTACCAACGGATTGATCGCTGTACTGAACAATGAATTGCGAAATCGACAGATGAATTGATTGAATCTGAATATTCTTCAGAATTACAGAAATCATGATTGGTTGAGAGAACGCACCATTTTAGCACCGAAGAACATTCATATTAATGCCATTTATTTTCAAATTCAAACGAAACTGCCAGGTGTAGTCACGACATATAAATCAATTGACAGTGTTATGAATCTAAATGAGGCAATGAATTATCCAATTGAATTTTTTAATTCATTGGAACCGGCTGGTATGTCACCGCATTGCTTGAATCTGAAAGTTGGTTCATTGATTATATTATTGCGAAATATTAATCCACCAAAACTGTGTAATGGCACCAGATTGGCAGTGAAAAAGTAATTGCCAAATTTGATTGAAGCTACGATCTTAACTGCTAAATCAAAAGGAGAAGTTTGATACCGCGTATCCCTATGATTCCAACTGATATACCATTTGAGTTCAAACAATTACAATATCCTGTGCGTTTATCATGTCCATCAACAAGGCCCAAGGGAAAAAACTTCACGTTTGTGGTGTGAATTTGGAGGAATCATGTTTTTCACATGGCCACTTTTATGTTGCCTGTTCCAGAGTCGGTACCCCTAGCCGTTTGTTTATTGATGCTCAAAATGGAAAAACAAAATATATTGTTAATCCAAATGTTTTGGGTTAAGTTTTATAATACCTAGCACTTAATAAAATATTTTTTTGTTTGAATAAATGAATTTGACGTCCCAATTAAATGTTTTTGTAATTTCACTTAATACGTAGCGAAGCACATACTGGGCCGCTAGTATAGTAATATTAAAAAATTCGCTAATGGCAGCAATTATTTCGAAGCGTCCTGAAAAAAGAACAATTGCGGTGCCTCTCATAACTCGGTGCTGGATTGTCATAAATCGAAGAATCTAAGTTATTTCGTCTGATAATGGCTTTCCTATGGTAATGCTGGGAGTTCTGTTTCGAAATTCCAATTTTTCAATTTTAGATAAAACGAAAATAGAAAAATTGGATTAATAAAAACAAGATTTTTGCGATAAAATCGACTAATTTGTTATTGAAAATTAAAAAATGTTTGCAAATTTCCAGCGTTACATCGTAAATTATAATATATGGAATATTATTGGCATTCGATATTATCTACAATCAAACAATTCAATATTTATCATGTAATGTCGTGGATGACGGACATATGAAATTTAATTTAGGTAATGCATGAACATTTGAATGATAAGAGGATTATATGCCATTTTATCGTAGCCAAATTAATATATATTAAAAAAGTATGTAATCGTTGAAATGAGACATAGCTAACCTTAAGCTCATAAATTGCTAATTTTGTATTGATATTCTAACTTGATATTCAAAAATCTCATGAGTCACCAAATATGTGAAAAGTTTTTACAAATTGATTATATATTGATCAAATGCTTTCTCCTCCTTTTTTACTTATTTCAATTATTTAGTGAGTATGAAAAATTATTATATTTCTGCTCATGTGCTGATTACAACAACAACCAAAAAAAATAAAAATATTTCCTGTAAACATCGCATAAAATAAATTTTTATATTCGATTTGATAAACCTGATAAATGATCACGCAAGTGATAAAAGACATATTGGATACAAATCATTGTAAAACTTGAATGAATTGTTAAATAAAATTAGTGTAATGTGTTGTAGATAATTAATTATATATGGTTAATCAAACTAATACATTTTTACTAAGTGGTTTAAGTATGTATATGTAATTTTTTTCAAAAGTTTCAAAACACAAAATTCGCAAATAGATGTCGGAAAATGTATTTCTAGCAATTTTAATGCAGCTGTATGCTAGTGACGTTTCATGTATCATGCGAAACAGCATAAGTTGAAGAGTGCCCAAGTAGGTTAGCAATGTGAAAAGAAGCGGAACGAATCAGAATGTTAAAATCAATGTAAAATAATTTCTGATTCATTTTTATCCAAAATTTTGAATTGGCAAAGCGAAATGAAACGGGAAATTTAATTTCAGATTCAATACTATTTATTTCTGATTAAGTATAATTCAATTTCAATGGTGCAATTGAAATTGAGTATACTATCGTTCCTGATTGTGCTTAGTATTTAATTATTGGAATATGATTAGATAGATGTTATGTTATAAGATTTCGGATTGCCGGCCGAATTTAATTTAGTGATAATTAAAATACGTTTTTCTTCAAACTAGCTCGCACCATTTTCCGGAAACTAAGTATGTTGACAGAACGTTTAAGCTCTTAAACTTTTGTTTGAAACATTTAGTGGTGAAATTCATTTTACTCTACATACTAAGTATATAGATATCATATCCTCTATCCACATCAGGAAATTGGTTGAATGCAGTAGAAAAATTATAGATAAATAAAGATTTCAAACAAGTGAAGATAACAACTTATAGAGTTAATTGTTTAGATACTCGACATATGGTTTAATTTCATTGTTTGGGCTATTAATTAGCATTAATGAAATAATATAAATATCCAGTATAATAATAATATATGTTATATTGTTATTACCTATATGTGTTTATAAGCTTAATTTTAGCTGAAAGTGAGTAGAATTCAATTTACGAAAAAACGTTTTTGAATTTGAAATTATTTTCTATCGTTTTTAATTTAAAAGTTAGGTTAAAGATTCATTGATTCCAATGGACCGATTTTGCTCATTCACAAACTTAAGCTCAGTTTAAAATACGTTATCAAAATATCAGCTAGCTATATTTTTTTTGTATTCAAGTGAACGTGATGACGGATGTACGGACAATGAGACATGGGCTAATAGGGTGTTTCTATGAAAACCTTTACCAAACTTTTTGCCTGTGCGGTCAATATTAAATAGCGTTACAAACTTTACACTAGTATGATACTTTACACTACCGGTACAAACTAGTATGATAATGGGATAGTGGGCCTCTGTTATAGACGTATTTGTTTGAAGCAGAGATAGAGTAAGCCCCATTATTCTTTATTAAGTGTTTACCCACCCGTATTCGATGACTTTGTTTTTTTTTTTTTGACGTTTACAAGATGATAAATCATAGAATAACATAATAGATTCTAGGACTATATCAATTTTGATAAATTTTCATTGATTTTCATCTAATTTTTATTGCCTGAAAATCTTCACTATGAGTTTATGCAACTTTAATAATTTCATAGCACATATTAAATTTTGTTAGTACCACAAAATATTGAAGGTACTATTCAAATTTTGATATAGACTTTCTTCGATTCGCCTCAAAAACGAAAAGGAAACAATAAAAGTTTGGTATTGACTGTGACCTTGGAGAAGGACACCCTCTTTTTAAAAGCAGAAAACAAGTTGCAGTCACGTATTTATTTTCGTTAATCTACCAGTCATGAATGCTGTTTTTCGATACTTTTAACAATGTATTTAAGTTATTAATAAATTTATTAATTAACTTTCGATTCTCGCCACATTTTAATTGCCCACATCTGATTGGAAAGCGTGCCCCAAAAAAAACAAAGTATTAATTCGTATATGTACTCTTACTACACCTGGTTTATAGGACTTATATTCCCGTCTTAGTGATTACGCGATTTGTATTCCTGTAAAATTTTAAAAGGACATTTTAGAGATACTATGAGCTCATTATAATATCAGTCTCAGATCTTTCGGTCTATCACCTACAATCGTAGTCTATTTTCGATGATTTTTCCGGATCAAAAACTATTGTTTCAAAACAAATTTTGTGTATCATTTTAATTATTAGAGTACCAAAAAAGTATGTATTTACAGAAACTACCAAACGAAAACTTATTTAAAAAAATTTTTGATATACTGGATATACATAGTATATGTCAGAGTATATTCATTTGATCTAAGGTTTGCAACGTAGAAAATATTGACCGCAAAAAAATTTTTATAAGAGTCATTAAGTGATTCATAGAATCACTTAATAAGTCCATTTCCGCATATCGGTCCGCCCGTTCGCTCGTCTTCAAAATAATTTCTAAACACATAAAGATAGCGAGTTGAAAATGATGGTATAGTCCAGGTCTAAAAAGTAAGATAAAATTCGTGAATGAGCAAAGTCGGTACGCTGGATACAATGGATCCAAGATAGAACTTTTAAATCATAAAAGATTCAAATATAATAAATGTTTATTTTTTTAAACAAACAACTTTCGTATGAAACATTTTTCCATAAAACAATTTGAGTTAAGATGTAGCTAATATGTGTATTTATAACTGTACAAACTAAAATATTTAGATAATTTTATGATTGCTAATGGTTAAAGAAATTACAAACATTTATACTCAATCATTTTTCGGATATCTAAACAATTAACTAACAATATATATCGTCTCATAGCTATTAACATATGTTTCGCTTTGTCACCCATGCACTCAAAATGCACCCACCATTACTAGATATTATTTCACCGAAATACAGAATATTATTTACAGTCTCAATTATCGTTGTACTATCCCACTCCATTTGCTTCAATATAATTCCAATTGCTTAAGATCAAAATTATTATTTTCTTTAAATTTAAGGAATGTTTCTACTGACGGCAGTAAAATTCGAAAGCGGGCCGAGATCTTCTCAGACCTGATCACATCATCTGTTTCAAAACTATATTTCCTTACCAAAAACACGGTAATATAGCGTAAATATCCTCCACCTAGTGCCAGCTAGGTAGAAGATTAATCATTAATATAAAAAGAAGCAGCGACGATAATTCACAACCTTGCCTTATGAGATTGAAAACTTGAAACCATAGCTCCACCACCAGACCGAACATTATATTGGTATCTGACTAATTTGCAGTTTGGTTCACAGTAAATTTCTTTTAAATTTATCAAAAGCTTTCTCGTCTATAAAAGTTTTTAGTACCAAAATATTTAAATTTTAAAATTATTATATTCATTTTTTATGTACTTCATTTAAGTATAAATTGCATTCGAAATCCTTAATCGAATGATTTCACCAGTGAATATTCGGTTAGCATTTGATCATTAGTATCGGATGCTAACTACCTTACCAATTGTTTTCTACGTTTTCTTTGGTTTACTATGTTTTTTACACAAATGTGAATTCTGAGATAGTACTTAACATATTCATATGCCCCAATTTAGTCTTTTAACTTGTTTTGTTCATTGGATACATTGTTCAAAAACGAATAAATAAAGATTTCATTGAATTAAAAAATCCAATATTATATATCTGGTATATTTGATTCTATTAAATATGACTGACTATTTACATTCAGGCAAACAATAATTCAAAATATGTATAAACAAACGAAAACTATTTCCTGTAAACATCGAATCTGATTTTTATTATGAATGTCATTTACACGCGAGGCTGAAAAGAGATATCATATAAAAGTTCAAACGAATTATACATGAACACGACATTTATAGTATATTTAAAGAATGATGTTTCGAATTTTACTGTTAATAAGTTTATATTATTTGGTAAATCAAACATTTGTAAGTTTTTTTTTATTGCTTAACTTAACGAATTGATTATTATCATTATTATGTTTTGAGCTCTTCAGTATATATTTTTGTGATTTAGTCTAGAATGTTGTTAATGCTAGAAGCATAAATAATAAAAGACATACATGTTGTGGAAATATGTTTCGAAGAAAAGAATTAAAGGCGCATTACTTAAAAGTCTCAAAGCGGCATGTTAAAATTTAGAAAGGAAGCTGTCAAAATTTAGAAACAAACAAAAAGAAACACTACAGATTAGGAGTAGTGATCCAAATTGATTCAGCGGTGTGGATACAGTATTTAAAAGCTATATTTATCAATATAGACAGTCTATTAGAGTAGACTATCTAAGTGACAGTCTTCTCTACCATTGAGATTAACGTATCTCTGTGAGTGTCAAAGAAGCTGTAATATGGAAACCTGTGACTTAGACAAAGAACACATATCAGTAAAATTCATACTTAGAACATAAACATAGGAAACAGTTTACTATAAAAATTAAAAATACACGTTTCCAACAATTTAAAAAAAATTTGATAAAATTAATTAATCCAAGAATCGTTAATTAATATTATTTGTTTGAAATATTCTTTCGATAAATCGCACATTGCCTCATTGCTGTCTCTCTTAGAAAAAGTGAAAACTTAAAATTTTTAAAAGTACTTATAATTTTTTTTACCAAATCTTTTATAATTGATAGATAAATATTGAAAAAAAAAACATATATGTTAGGCTACAACAATGAATATAACAACTAACAGAGTTGATTATTTAGATACTCCACATATGGACGCGTATTAATATTTGAAGTATTTTTGGCGATTAGCATTCATAAAATACTCTAAATATATATCTAGAATATAGTTATAAATACATATATAATGATACTATGTATTGTAATTATATATACGTGTTATTTTGCTAAATTTGATAAAAAATTATCCATATTTCAAATAAAATTGTTTCTTCAAAAACAAACATATTTTTCCTTTTAAACTTTAAAGTTTACAAGTTGGGTCATGGATCCATTGGATCCGATTCTGCTTCAGATCAATTCTGCTCATTGTGGAAGTAAAACTTACTTTTTATGTCTATAATATGTCACCGAAATTTAAACTAAGATATCTTTTTTCATTTTGGAGACAGACTGACGTAGGGAACATGCAGAAATGGGCTAATAAAGTGAACATTTAAACCAAAAATTTTATGAACATTTATATTCTATGAGCATTTAGACCAAAATTTTTTTTGTGCCTTCAATATTTTCAAGCGCTACAAACTTTAGTCTAAAGTTAATATACTCTGACATATACCGTGTACATCGAGCATAAAAACAAACGACTAAAATTAATATATTCTGACATATTGTATAGGTGTCGAGTATAAACATACTAGCATAATAATAATTAAACTGTATATACTTTGTAACGGTACGATACAATACGATACGACACCGATATGTCCTGGATAAATATCCTATAAGATAGGTAATGCTGGTGAATGAATTTTCAATTAATTCTTGTATGCCTTATTTGTCAGGACTTTAGATCAATATTTGCCTGAAAACCCTGATCAATATTTGCCTGAACTCTTGCCTGAACACCCTGATTTTTCTCTAATTAAAAAATTGATTATTTTAAAAATTGATTATGCTGTTGCGATAAAAGTAAAATTTTTCTCTCGATTTTGATAAAAAAAGCAATTGGTTCTACAATTATAAATTGCTTAATCTTTATTACGTACATACTTGAATTTCCTTTAATGCTTAGTTGTATATAAAATTCAGCTAGGTTTGTGTAAGCTCTCGGTATTGCCTCATTCAGGGAATATAAATCAAATCGATTCAATTTAAGATAATCTCACTATATTTTAATATAGACCATAAATGTATTTTGTGCCACCATTCACACATTCGGAAAGTGGCACTGATACCAGAGTTATATTGTGAAACTATTTAATTTAATTATATTTTTTTTCAAGGGAATACCAAAAAATGTACTACAATTTTTCTTGATCTTTAAGTAATTAACAATTATTTAATTTGTTTTAGGTTTCAGGTTCAAGCATAATTGTAAAAAGTCTAGAACAAGATGATAGTCTAGTGGAATACTTAGATGTGGGTGGCTTAAGACAAGTTAAATATAATAAAACTTCAGTTGGTTTATCTGGAAAAGTAAAAATTTTTAAGCGTTATCCAACATCCAAGGTAATTTCTATTACCTAAAATAATTAGCTGTTCAAATATCTTCTTGCATTCAAATATCATTTTATTGAGAACAGCCCGGTATTAACCTCCTGATTATGTAAGTTATCGATTATGAAATTGGTACTTCTCGTATATCTACGTTTTAAAATTCATTGATTAGTTCATTTTTCAACATAAGTACTTTTTATACCATATATAAATAGGCACATTCAAATTTTAAAATTTTGATATCAACAATAAGTTTTTAAGTATACGGACTATTTTACAAAATCAATCGAAAACAACGCTTTTGAGACAGTTACATTTTCTATTTTCTCATTATCTGCGAAGTGATTTTAACGTTTTAACGTCTTGATAGCGGCAGCGTATATGTACGGATAGCAGAAAGAAAAGTCAATCTTTCAGCCCAAAGTTAACGTTTCAGTCGTTCGTCTAATCTACTCTTGGTGTGAACATTTGGATCATTTTCGATAACAAAAATTAATTTCTTGAATACAAAAATGTAACTACAAACATTTCAGACTATATATTCACTTTCCAAAAAAAATAAACCGTTTGTATGATAGGTAATGTCTATAATTTCTTTGATACCAAGTAATTTTTGAAAACCCATTAAATTTGGAATACTTGTATGTGAATTTGACGGTAGGCATTGAATTAAATAAAGATAGGATAAAGAAGTATCATTCATAAGAAATTTAAGGTTAAGTACCCAGTCAATACTTGGCAAAGAATCTTACAAGCTAAATTTGGCCAATATAATAGAAATAGTGTTATTATATTGGAAACTTTAGCTGTTTTGAGTCATCCAAGGTTCTACCACATTTAATTTTCTTTTTCTTTTTAACTTCTAACTTGTTTCATCAACAATCCGTTAAAAAAAATCTTCAGATTTATTAATTTATTAACTTGTAATAAAAATTTTGTTTAAATTAATTTCTGCTGTTTAGCTTAATTTTAAAGCAGCAAAGAAGATGGGAAATGGGTACATTCCAATGTCAATTCTGGATCTTCAGAACCAAGGATATTGTGATATGTTAAATAATCCTGTAGGACGAAAGGCTGTTTTTGACGACTTGTTCCAACATTTTACTATGCCATATAACTGTGATCATGAACCAGTAAGTCAAAGTGCAGTTGTAAAATAAATCATCCATATTTACAAGCAGTTTTATATAAGATTTTTGTTTTTCATCATGCTTATAAAAATGTGACAAGAATACACGGATTTTTTTTTTTTTTTTTTTTGAGAGATTATGTGTATCTCCATATGCCATCTAAGACTATCAATTATTATTGCGATGAAATCGAATTATTATTGCGAATAATTCGAAATAGGAAACAAGTATACTACGTACAATATAATCTGCGCCGTAGCCAACTAAGCTACCTAAATTAGATAATTAAAAATCATAAAAATTATGTTATTGATTAAAGTGATAAAAATAATATAATAATATAATTAAATTACCTAGAAAGTTCAATATTTTAAATATAATCATCACGTTAAAACATTAAAATACAATACATAAAAACATTAAAGTAATTTAAAAGTCACATGTATCAACTTCTACATATCATAATTAAACTATTTTATTCTATCAGTTTCTAGAGTACTTATCCCCATGGCACTTAAATGTTTTAGACAAGCCTCCACTTGCATATGTGCACATACTATATATCTAGCACAGCAGATAATAACTAGTCGTTTCGTGAGCAGTAAACCTCAATCAAGGTAATACCCTATTCTCACCACGAACAAAGCACAAATTATCCCTATCTGTCGTAATACCGCAAGTGTCATCGGAAATAATTTTTACAATTCATTGCTACAGAGTAACCCTCTGATTAACTTATGGGTAAGGTTCAGATGGGAAAACATATAATGTCACTATACATTTAGTTTTAAATAATAATTAATTTTAATTTTATAATTAACAAAATTGTAACACAAAATACAAATCATTCATTTCTTAACTTGTGTGTATAATCGTATATAATTCTATCTATCGTGTCGGATGTGTGTGTTTTTAGAGACCTCTGCATTACTTTTTATATCCCATTTCACATTCATACTCATAGTCCTGTCATTCGCACATTTAAATATAACATCCACATCATATCATTTTAAATTCAAAGTAATTATTTCACCAAATTATTCGTTAACATGCATTCCCACAAACTTTTAAGTAAATCTCTTATGATCTTATGTAAATTCGCCTCTAGGAGTACTTTGCTTAAAAGTATTAGACTCCATTTTTCTTCTAAAGAGATACGATTGTCTGTATCACTATGAAGATGGTCAGTAAAATTTGTGTTGAAATTTGACTTTAAAATATTTATTATTTTCTAAAGAGGAATTTTCATAAATTTCTGTTAACATTTTAGGGAGAATATGAACTTACAAATTATGCACCTACGGCGCCACAAAATATGCCAAGTGGAGAATATCGAGCGGTAATGGAAATGTTCTTAGATGGAAAGCCTATTGCAAAATACAAAATATACTTTGTAGTAAAATAAACTTTTATACTAGGATTGGAATCTAAAAACGTATGTTATATTCAAAACTTTTCTGAAATTTGAATACATTTTTTGTCAAACGATATTGTTGTTTTATATTAAATAAACTCATATTGATATATTTGAGATCGATTAATTTAATAAAATAAAATTTCCATAAATTGGTATGTCATTTATTTTAAATCTAGGTAATTCCTTATATTTCTATCAATGCGTTTTATTCAATTTCGTTGCATTATACAAGAAGATTACTTATTTTAAAACGTTCAATTATATGTATTTGGCATTTTTTCCAAAGCTTAATTTCTGGAGTAATTCAATATTGGTAGTGAAAATAGTTGAGTACGAATATTGATAAATTAATAAGCAATTATAACAATGAAGCAATGAAACATAGCCAAGAACACTCCCTACTACGTAACCTTTCAAACAAAAAAAATCAAAATCTGTCACCCGTTTGGGCGATACGATACCACAGTCAGACACACGAACACACACACACACACATACAGTACAGCACTGACATGTAAAACTTATAATATCCGTCGTTTTTGGATCGGGGTTTCAATAGGCGTGAAGAGACACGAACTAATAAATGACTGAATAATATAATATAGTATGTATGTACGTTTATGATTATGAATATTCTATTTGAGTCTAAAATGTAAACTTTGCAACGGAAAATAGTTTTGTGTTTTCAATAATCTTTGAATCATTTCATCAGGTTAATATTTCTTTAATGCTCATCGATTTGTTGTATTTTTGAATTAGCGAACTTATTTTAAAATGTATTCTGAAACAATTTATGGATTATCCAAGTATAAATAAATTAAGACAAGACAGTTTAGCCCTTTTTTCTTTTATGTTTTGCAAGTGATTATCTTTTTCCGTTTTTTCATTTATCATGCCTATTGTTATCAATTGAAAAAAAAAACTCGTGTTCGTTTCCTCAAATTTTCAAAATCTGAAACTCCCAACATAAAGTTTTTAACTGATTATGGTCAAAATCCTAAATGTTCCCGTATGAAAAGTATTTATCTTAATTCGTTAAAGTTACGTTGATATAGCTGACTTTAATTCTAAGAACTTGGTTTTAATAAATACCAGAAAATAATTTTTTGAAATATGTAAAACAATTTGAAATATTTAAATAGTAAAAAACAATTTCCTGCGAAAATGTAATCAGATTTACCCTACTTAAAAACATTGTCACGCGAGTATAAAAACAGATATTAATTGAATATATATTAATTGAATTATATCAATTGAATAATTTATTTATACACATAAAAGATATAATCAAATTTTACAATGAAGCATCATATTTTGTTGTTCATAACTTTACATTATTTGATGAATCGAAAATTACACGTAAGTTTTTTTATACTGTTTGCAATTTGTTAAAAAATTTCAAAGCATTTTCCAGGACATTGATCTTTTAAGTCATAACGATTAATATTCTCAAAATACATTGAAATCGGTTGTGTGGTTTCGGGCAATAACGTATACAAAACAATTTTATACATTAATATTATTTTTATTCACCGATTTCTACACCGGCTACTTATCTCCGTACTTATAATCGATGGCTAAGATTTTTGTATTTACAAAATTTGTTGGAATAAAAAGTATAGTATAAAAATACTGCCTTCAAAAGAATGAACTAAAATATAATTATTTATGGAAGTTTATAATTTAAAACTATTTTTACTTTTTTTAACTGACGAGTGTTGTGTACAACCACGAAATATTTATCATTTTGGTGAATTTTAATTAATAAAATTTGTTTTTCACACCTTCCTTCTTGAGGTGGAATTTTTTCTTCCAAAGAATATGGAGCTCCTTTAAAGCTATACTCAATCAAACTCAAAAAAGAAATTGGCCCATTATTAAAATTGGTCCATAAACGAAGAAGTAAATCCGAACAAGTCGTTAGAAATATCTTGATTTGAATGTTTTTGCATTTTTAATCGCTTATAATACGAAAACTTTTAAAGATGTTGATTTTTGCAAATAGAAAGTACCCAAAAATACCGTTTTTACTTTCAAAGAAATCTTCAAATGTTAGTCGCTGGCAAATCTCCGATTCTGTATACAATAGGCATAAATGTTGAGATATTCGTCAAAAAAAAGGGAATGATATTTTTTATTGTTCGTTACGTAACAACCGAGTAGCAAGGTCTATAAATGAAAGAAAAACTATTCTTCTTAACTTCATCAATTCATGGGTAAAATTTTTCCATCCAAGTTATTTCATTGCTGTAAATAGTATTTGGAAGTTAAAATCTTAACAAACTAAATATTGAAAATGTAAATTTATTGTTTTATTTAAGAAGGCATGGAAACTTTCCACATCTTGCCAGCTTTAATAATCCGGTAGAATAAATGTGTTGTTTGCATTCCTTGAGATTTTATAAACTTATAAATATCCTTGAATCATAAAAATTTTATGATATTTAGCTATATATGCAAAAAAAGTGGATAATAAAGTGAAATTATCTAATATTCAATCGGAAGAAAACCTTGCTCATCATGCAAGCTTTCATAAACTGTTATAAATTTTCTGTTGTTTTAATTTCCTAAGATTTTACTGTTAAAAATCCCTAAAAATCAAATTTATTATTTTATTCAACAATATAAGCGAAAACTATAACGCCTAGCGCATATTGCGGCGAGTGTGGCACAGCGTGACGTGACATGAGGTGAGTGACATGACGCGATCACACCACACACGTCGTGTTGGGGAGCTTATATTGCCACGCAGTTCTCTCACCCAATATAGGATAATAAGAAAAGGGTTTATAAATAGTTCGCATCCTCGCAAAATTTTACTTTTTATGGTAAATATTTTATATAAATAATATTTCTGAATTAAATCATTGATAATTTTAATGTTTTTATGATTACAAAACATTAAGTAATGACATCTTTAAACACAATATACAACAACTAACCTTAAATACAAAAACTAATTCCACTATAACGAGACTGTGACTAGAGAGACGTTAGTTACGAGACGCGAGAAACTATGTCTCGGGCACTGTACCACATGTGTGCCGTGTCTGAGTAGTCGCGATCTGAAGCGACATGTTGTCAATTTGCGTTGACCTATTCATTTCTGTGCTACAAATATCACGTTGTGTCATGTAACGTCGCCCTGTGCCACACGCACCAGGCCTAAAAATTAAAGATCAAAAAATGCAAATATCTAACATAACACTACACAGTTTACTGATCTTGCTAGCTTTCATAATCAGTTGTTATTTTTATACCCGAAACTTTTAAAAAATAATTTTTAAAACAGATTGTGATAACTGACAATATGAGCAAACTGTTCATGTTAGATCTAGTTATGCTAGATATTTTATGATATTTATTTATTTCCTAATATTTATTTTATACATTTTTCGTTTATATTTTGTTCCTGATGTTTATTTCTTACTTTTTCCGCATATTTTCTTGAATAAAATAATAAATTTGAATTTTAAAGGATTTTTAACAGTCAATAAAATCAAGAAGTGGCAAAAAATGTAAATTCTTAACGGATTATGCAGCCTGGTTAGCTCAACTGAGCAAACTTTTCGTCTAATTTATCATTAGATATTTTCACTTGCATATCCACATTTTTGAATTCATTTGCATATTATAGTACATTGTAAAATAACATGAAAATTGTAAAAAATCTCAAGAACTCATTTTTTTTTATTACTTCCATACGTTTTGGTTAATTTTTACTCCAAAAAAAGATTATTTTAGAAATTTTCTTTTTACGAATATAATGATCTAGATATCTAAAAATTACCACAAAAACGTAGACTTTACAAGAAATACAGAGAATACAATTTTAACTCGATACATTAATCGAGTCCATAGTAATAGATTACGAACAAACGGCTAAATTATGAAATAAGTTATTTTTCAAAAAAAACAACCATTCAATAATTTAAACCAATAATTAATGAGGCTATGGTTTTTTTTCACTTCTAGAGGCTGCCATCCGGATATTAAGTAACAATAAAAAGGTCATTTCCTTTCTCTTATCAAAAAGTACAAGTTTTATGCCAATTTTCATGAAAATCGGAGATGTGTCAGCACCACACATTTGCTGATTAGGTATGGCAAGATTACGTACGATTATGGTAATGATCTAAAAATATAATAAATATATAAAGTTGTAATCTCGACTGAAGACTTTAATATAATCAATACATAATCAGATCTTTATCTAATAAGTGTTTTGAGATTTTTCAGGATAAATTTCGATTTTTTCCCCAATTTCCTAGATCAAATTATTTTGTATTTTATAAATTTTAATTATTTCGACTATAAAGCAGTCATCATCAGTATGAATTAGCTAGTTGTAATGATTCTCTGAGGAGATGTTACTCGTTGCTAATTTGGTGACGGTTTGCACACTCGTTCCATTTTTTTAGTTTAATAATTCTTTATTTGCATTAAAAATATAAAATATAAATCGGCTTATAACTCAATTATAACTATATAACTATTTATAACTATAACACCTAACTATAGCTTATATGGCTTATAACTATAGCACCTAGCCTAAGCTTTATCTATAATACATCATCTTACTAGTTACATCGAGATTACAATTTTTAATTACATCGTTTTAATAAAAATGGAAAATTAAAAAAAAAAAAAACCATTTGAAAATACTTAACCTATGTGGATGGATAGACCATCCCTATAACTAGCTTAATCTATAAATTAAAGAAAAGAAAAAAGATACTATATACAAATAAGATTACACCGGAACTATGTTCAATCGACATCGTGTGGCATGGGAAATCTTTTCCTAAAAAGCAGCATCCTTGGGTCAAATTGACCCAGTTTGCTGATTTCTGGGAAGGGATTGTTGCCGGAAGATTGGAAAAAGGATTTTGAGGTGGAAAGGATAAAGTTTGGAATAGGTGGGTGTCCAGTTTCGCGGTGGAGAGCTCCGGACGGAAATCTTAGGGTTTTTTTCGAGATGACTCGAAGGCAACGATTTTGGAATTGCTGCATCTTCGTGATGAGCGAATATGCAACGTTAGTCCAAATAGGGGCTGCGTACGTGAGTACTGGGCGGATACATGACTTGTAGAGTCGATGCTTTAAACGTTCGTCCAGTTTACTCTTGGGGCTGAGTAGTGGGTACAATCCTGCAAAGGATGCGTTTCCCAGGGCCAGGCGCCTTTTGGCGTTCTGTGTCCAGTTCAACTGTCTTTGGAGGATTACACCCAAATAGACAACACTATAAGTTTGCTGGATTTGCGTGTCAAACATCTTCAATCCAAGCGCGTATGTTGAAAATTTATTCTTTCGAGTGAAGAGAATAGATTGGGTCTTTGTAGGGTTTATTTTGATTTTCCATGACTTGAAATAGCTTTCAAGGATGGTCAATCGGGATTGAACGCAACTCGAACCTTGTTTCGGTTGCCATGAAGAACAATAGATGACCGTGTCGTCGGCGAAGAGAGCTGTTTCGGTAATATAAAAATGGGCGGGGTCCAAGCAAGGAGCCTTGAGGTACACCAGCTTTCACACTGTATTGGTTCGATGTACTTTGTTGGATGTGGATTTCGGATTTTCGGTTGGACAAATAGGAAATTAGGAATTTTAGGATGTATATTGGAATGTTGAATTTGGAATGTTTGTGGATTAGTCCATCGTGCCAGACCGTGTCGAAAGCTTTTTCGATGTCCAAAAGGACCATGCCTGTGGATTTGTTCCAATTAAATCCGGTAGCAATATGGTCAGTAAGTCGGTGAAGCTGACTTACTGTGGAATGGTTCGATCTGAAACCGAACTGTTGGGGGATAAGCTGTATATGGATATTTTCAAACGACTGTAGCCGATTCAAAACTACTTTCTCCATGACCTTGCTGAGAGATGGCGGCAAGCTAATGGGTCGGTAGCTCGAAGGTGACTTGAGGTAGCTTTCCCGGCTTCGGAAGCGCTAAAACCTTAGCGGATTTCCAAAGGTCGGGAAAATAACCAAGTCTCAAGCATGCAGTATAGATATAACTGAGCTGAACAACCGTCTTTCGAGGAAGATAGCGGAGCACAACGTTACTTATTCCATCATCACCCGGAGCTTTCCTGCATTTAAGTTTCCTTAAAATGCTGGATACCTCTTGAGGTGATACACTGTCAACATCGATGGGGTTTATGGTGGAAGAGCGAATATTTTCCAAGGATTCGGACACCAAGTGGGCCGTTTCTTCTTCGTGATATTCGTCGCTATCTGTTAAGCTGTGCGCCTTAGAGAAGGTGTCAGCTAGAAGTTGGGCTTTGTCGGAATCTGAGTAAAGGTACCCGTTTTCCGACAAGAGGGGAGGTAGTCTTTTCGAACGATTACGCAAATTTTTAGCAATTTTCCATACATTGTTGTCACGAGTGGTCAGAGCCGAAATCCTCTCGTTCCACATGTCATCTCTGGTGCGCGTGACTTTATCTCGAATATCGGCTGACATTCGCCTCATGGCATCATGAAGCAGAGGCAGCCTAACACGTTGCCAAAATTTGCGTAGTTTGTTCCGAGTCTGTATGAGTTTGAGTGTTCAGCATCTAATTTTAATCGATATCCGAGGTTTCGAGTTTTCCTAGGAATAAACTTTTCGGTAGCAACTACGATACTTTTCGTGAGCTTACTGACCTCCAAGTCTATTTGGTCGGTGGAATTGATCTGGGAGGTGATCAGGGTTTCGACGTTCAGATACTCTTTAAATAGTTTCCAATCTGGTTTCTCGAAATCCAGCCGGGTTTGCACAATTATAGCACCCTTCATTTCACTTAGGGTGAAAGTGATCGGGCGATGGTCACCGTGCAAGTCCGAATGAACATCTAAATCTGACAGAAGGTCACAGTTCACGGTTCTTGAGTATCGTTAGGTCGATGGTTTGAGGTGGGCGGGAAGCAGCATCGGGGTAGTAGGAGGGCTCGCCTGGGTACGCAACAATGAAGTTACGTTTCAGAGACTGCGCAAATAGCGCGTTGTCGTTTGCATTATTAGATGTACAATTCCAAGAAATGTGACGCGCATTGTAATCTCCCATGATCACAGCGCGATCATGGGTTCTCACAATACGATCGATATCCCTTCCTTAAAGGAGTCTATCTGGGGGGTTGTATAAAGGTGTGACTTTATATTTACCACAATTAGCCGAGTAAAGAACGGAGACGGCTCCGAGACTGCCGTCTTCGGGAGGCAAGATACAATGTTTGACATCGTGTCTAACAAATAAGGCAACCCCACCACGATTCCTGGATACTTATTTTCTTATCCGGCCTTAACCATATTTCGCTGATGGCCGCAACATGGATCCGATGCTGCTCAAGGAATGAGTGAAGCTCGGGTAATTTGCGCTGGAGTCTTTGAGAGTTCTATTGCAAAAAGCGAATCTGGGATCTAGTTGAAGAGGGATGAGATGTCATTATCGAATAAATGATCGGTCATCTCGAAGAACTTGAAGAGTTTTTCTTGGTTTGTATTACACGATTTCCATGCGGCCTCTACTTTAATCCTGAGTTTCAGGATGTCCATAAAATCGAGGGGTTTAGAACCACCAGTTTCCAATGGAGGTGGAACTGGTGAAGATTCTACATCCTCGAAGAATGGGCTGAGTGGGGAAATGGGGGGACACACAATATCGGTTACCTCTTTCTCCGGTGTCTTTCTAATTGTCCACGGGTTTGAAGTGGGCAATGGCGCTGGTTTGAAATTTTGTGTCGCTGGTCTCCTGTTGATTGACTGCTACCTTGGTGACTGGTACCTCAGCTTGGGGCGTTGACCTCTTTTGGACGAGGAAGGGCCGGGAAATCCCTGGCCTTGAACGATGATGGGCGGCCTTGCGCCTCGCTCCTGCTGCTCGGGATACTGTAGCTGCAACGTAAGTCTTCCGAGCTGGACAATCCATGTCACTTGCCAGATGCGCCGCGCCGCAGTGTCAGCACTTTGCAGGCTCCGACCGTGGGATTCTTGGCTCGAAGCGTGGTTTTTGCCACACTTCACGCAACAACGTACGGATCCACGACAGTTCCGTGAACCATGTCCATATAGTTGACAACGGTAGCACTGTACAGCACCCCGTTTGTTGACATATTTTTCCACTCTGCATGGAACGCCGCATATCCATCGGATGTTTAGGACGCCTTGGGCTTGCGTCCCCTTTGCAAATTGTACAAGGCGATACACCCGTAAGCTCTTGCCTTCTACTTAGCATGAAAGTAGCATGACCTTTTGTGGATTAAGGCCATGCTTTTTTAAATCTTCGGCCACCATGTCGTCTGAATGGTGGCGCATAGTTCCATGAAGGACGTATTTCGTTTCGACGTCCTCTTTTGTTCCGTAGAAATGGAACGGCATTTGAATTTCTTCAAGGCGTTCCTTGCATTTAGTGTAATCGCGATCTGAGTCGCAATGTACACTAATTGTTGTGGCACCGAAAGTGAACCTAACGGTACCAGTAGCTGCTGGTTTAATAGCTTCTTCCACTTTTTGGAAGCTGGTGAGGGCCATGTGGACTACAATTGGGCTCGGCTTCTTGTTCCGACTTGTTGGTCCGATTTTGCTGTCGGCGATATCTGTAAGTGGTCCATATTTGTTGTGGACGTCTCTTGCCAATTTCTTGGTGGACGGTGCATCGTTGTTTGTTTTCCTGCTTCTTTTCCTTGGTGGAACAGGCCGGAATTCTTCGTCCATTGGTGCTGGTGCTACTGCTGATGCTGCTGCTGATGATGATGATGCTGTTGGTGTTGATGTTGATGCTGTTGACGCTATTGGTTTTGATGCTGTTGATGTTGACACATTTGATGGCATTGCCATATTTTTCGGTTTTGAAACCACCGCCTTCCCAGCGGCGGGCGCCATGTTTGGAGGGAATTCCAATCTAAAAATTAGAAAAATAACACATTAAAATTTAAATAAAATTTAAACAAAATGCCTGGATAATTTAAAAAGTACTTGATGATTGTAGAATAAACAAAATGTAAATACCACAATTCAAAAAGTATATTGTAAATTATTTATTATTTTTGTACTGGTACAAACAATTTCAAACAACAAATAAATTTGTTATTTAGAACTTGCTTGAAAAATGTAATGGAAAATTGTAATCTCGATTTAACTAGTATATAAGATGATGTAGTATAGATAAAGCTTAGGCTAGGTGCTATAGTTATAAGCCGACTTGTATTTAATATTTCGATGCAAATAAAGAATTATCAAACTAAAACTAAAACTGAACAAGTGTGCAAACCGTCATCAAATTAGCAACGAGTAACATCTGCGCTGTAAATACGTATTTATAAAATACAAAATAATTTGATCTTGGAAATTGGAGAAAAAAACGAAATTTATTCGAAAAATCCTGGAGTTCTCATTAATAATTATAAAGTTTTTCAGGATCATCAAATTATTAATAATTTTTTTTTTTTTTTAATTTTCATTAGGTTGCAGGATCAAGGGTATTAATAAAAAGTCTAGAACAAGATGACAGTTTACTGGATTATTTAGATGTGAGTGGCTTAAGACAAGTTAAATATAACAAAACAGAAGTTGGTCTGATGTCTGGAAAAGTAAAAGTTTTGCAATCTTATCCTACAGCCAAGGTAATGTTATGAAAACGAATTAAACGAAGATTAACCTAATAATCATACTTATAATATATCTGAAATAACACATAAATTAAACGATCGGGCTACGTTTTGCATTGTCCAACATTACATAAGGAATTGGCCATTTGTTTCTCTATATTATTCGTGAGATTCGTAATTTTTCAACTAAATTATTTAAAAAAATCCAGGTTGTCTGTTAATTTATTGTTCAGTCAGCGAGCCACTTCGTTAAGAAATTACAAACTTATTAGGTATATACAGAATTTGCCATTTTCTAGTCGTAAATTATTCGTCAAAGTTTTGAACTACGTGGTTCTATACAAAATATTTAAAAGTTATATGGATTTATTTAATATTTAGAAGTTATATGGATTTATTTATTTAATTGAACATTCTCTCATAACTTCTTTTTTTGGAATATACAACTTTTTGTTTATATATATTCTTTTTTTTAGGTCAACTTTAGATTAGCAAAGAAAATGGGAAATGGATATATTCCAATGTCCATGTTGGATCTCAAGAACCAAGGTTATTGCGAAATGTTTGCTAATCCTATAGGACGAAAGGCAGTTCTGGACGATATGTATGCACACTATACGATGCCATATAACTGTAATCATCCACCAGTAAGTTTTAATGTTGTTGTAAATAATTGATTTATATCTAGCAGCAACCTGTTGAAGAAGATGATTGTTTCATTAATATTTAGATATATACACGGTCGTCCATTTTTTAAGGTGTGAATACAAATGTTTCTGTAAATAAGAGAGATCTAAAATTCACATACTTCAAAATTCATTTCAGGTCAAACGGATAGTTTTAATCTGTCAAACATCTACCCGCCTTCACGTTCATTACTGAACTCTCAAACCGTTAAAGTAGAAAACAATTTAAATATTTATAGTTTTTTTACATACTTGTTTGATTCGCAAAATATTTGCGCAAAGCCAGATCATTCGATTGGAATATATTAGGCCCGTTTCGCATTCCATGCTTCTCTATTTCTAGCTGTTCTACTCCACAGACCGCCTACAAACCTTGCAATTTCACCTCCCCACTTAACTGGTGGTTGACCCCTTTTTCGTGTCTGATTTAATGGTACCAAAGATGAACATCTAGTTTTACATTGATCACCGTTTTACCGTCATTTAAACGAGATAATAACATATATAACTTTGGTTATGGATCGAATAGTATTAAATTTAATCCTATTAACAATCCTGTAATTTTTGCATAAAATTTTCCCCACTTTTTTGTCCAGGGATCAGTTGTTTGTAGTTTGAAATGGCCATAGCAGATGTTTGGGTACCATATGTTAAAATCGGAAGAACACGCATTCTAACCTTTTTGTTTTAAAGAAATGTTCAATTTACCCTTAAAAAATTCCTTCCGAGACCAAATTTTTCTCCTCTCATTCATCATTCTCAGTCATTTTGTTCAGCTTTTCTGATAATGAAATCAAATTCTAGTTTGATTTGTACTGACTTTATTTGAGATAAAATAATTTTTATTTTTTTAAATAATTTTATGTTCTTGAGTGCCAAACTACCGTGAAATGTAAAAATTGTCTTATCCCTAGATATGTTTCTACAACTGTCAGATGTTTTAAGCCCATATATGATTCTGATATCCTTTTTTTGTAAATAAAAGACTGTTTGGCGTAGTTATTTGGATAGAGTAAAAGTTCGAATAATAAATATGCATTAAAGAACTCACATCCTGAGGAAGTTTTGTGTCCATTATTAGCCGTGTATTTTTATTATTGACACACACAAAATACGTACACACTATTGAAAAATATTGTATATGGTATAACGTACTGATTACTGACATGTGCTATCATATAAAATTTATAGGGTTTATAATAATATTAAAAAAAAAAAAAAAAATGACGTGCATCCCCACCAAAGAAAATCAAATTTTATAATAAAATAATTAGGTGCTTATTAAATATTAATGATAAAACTTTAGTGTTCAAATAGTATAGCCGGAAATAAAATTTATACCTGGGGTGCAGGGTTAATATTAACCCATTAACCTAAGCCTCAAACGAAAAATCTAAGTATTCCAAAAATAGTAATTCAGGGCTTCTAAAAAATAATTCGCTTATCTCAAAACACTATTTTTTAAAAACTTTGGCTGGAAGCAACATTTATATTAGGGGTGGTGACTTATGCATATTGCAACCAACTTGCAAAACTGAAAGGATAAAATTAAGTACACAAAAACATTAGTTCTAATTAAGTGCTGTAAAAAAAATATTCGTCAAAAGAAAAAAGGCAAATTTTGCTTAAAATTTTTCCAGTATAGTCAATAATATATCATATTCGTTAAATTTACTCAGCATTTAGATGTATAATAGATGAATGTTACCTTTTTAAAATAAAACCTAAATAATACATGGACTGAAGAGTCCGGGGCCTTAAACATAGATGGTGCCAGTTTTATTGCAGTCACCTTTTTTTCAGTTAATACTAACCTTCAAAAGACAGCTGTTAAAATTTCATGATATTCTATTCATTAGTTTGTGAGTTATTGTGCTAAGAGTGACGCTACTTTTGTTATTTTCAAAACAATGGATCAAAACCAATTTCGTGTTTTAATTTTACACTGCTTCTTGATGGGAAAAAATACCGTTCAAGCAAAGCAATGGCTTGAAAAGTGTTATGGGGACTCCGCTCCATCAGAAACAACAATAAAACGTTGGTTTGCTGACTTCAAACGTGGTCGTAGAGACACCGATGATGCAGAACGCAATGGACGTCCAAATGAGGCGGTAACACCAGAAAACATAAAAAAAAATCCACAAAATCGTTTTGAATGATCGAAAAGTGAAGTTGCGTGAGTTAGCTGTTGCATGAGCATTTGAATATGAGAAAGCTTTGTTCAAAGTGGGTGCCGCGTTTGCTCACTGTTAACCAAAAACGAGAACGTGTTGATGATTCTGAGCAGTGTTTTGCCATGTTTAAACGTAACAAACCGGAATTTTTGCTCCCAGATTTGGCTCCCAGCGACTACGGGCTGTTCGCAGACCTGAAAAAAATGCTCGCCGGTAAGAAATTTCGCACGAATGAAGAGGTTATCGCTAAAACTGAGACCTATTTTGAGGCAAAAGATAAATCGTTATACAAAAGTGGTATTGAAATATTAGAGCGGCGCTGGAATGATTGCGTTGCTCTTGATGGAGATTACGTTGATGAATAAAGCTAATTTTGAACCAAAAAAACTGTATTTTCTTTGTTAGGCCCGGGACTTTTCAGTCCATTGTTACATAAGGAATATCAAGCGTATGTATATATAACTTTTTTTTTATAACCAAGCCTTTGATAGAGTCACAGACGTTAGCAGTTTCGAACTGAAAAAAAAATGGATATGATTTGTGCTAGGCTTGAGCGTGCTTCAATTGAGAATATTCGGAAAAATTCGGAAAAATAGAGCAACCAAAAATAAATTTTTTTATCAGAAGTGACATTCTATTTTGTAAAAGTAAAATATGTGGCAAAATTTGCTAGGCTTGTACCGCTAAAAAAATTTTAAAAATGGCAAATAGAAAATGTAAAGTTAAAAATATGTAACTACATAACTTTGGAATTGCTAGAAATTCGTTTAAGAATACGTTTATTATTCATTCATTCATACACAGAAAAAATATTGATTGATATACATAGCAGCAAAAACTTGGATACAATTTGAGTTAAAGTTTTGGATGAGTTAGTTACTGATTACTGATTACTGATTATTATTATTGAATGTGAAATTAAAAAAAATCAAATGTGCTGTTATTAAAATTTGTTTATTATAAAAATTTAATGCACTTGTGGACAAAAAAATTTTATCCAATTTGAATTAAAGTTTTAGGGGGGTTACTCAATATATTCAATTTAATTGAATGTTAAATTGAAGGTGCAAGAGGCTCAAATCCTATTCAGAAAATTTGATTATTTTAAAAAATTAGGAAATTTATTAATTTATTAGACACAAAAAAATTATTTTAGTTAATTGTTTACTATTTGACTTTATTGATGATACAGTTATTACAAAGTTCACCCAATACGAAATATAAATTTTTGGGTGTACAGTGAAAGCTCAAAAATCTTAAACTATTTTAAACGACTTGCGGTTTGCTATTTTTTACAATTTATCGTTACAATTGTTTTATTGTTACTTAAAAGAAATAGAAATACTCCAATTCTCATTCTAATTTTTTTATACGATTTACATTTGATTTGTTTGCTTGCTTACGAATAATGTTTTTATTATTATTTTTTTTTTAATTTTATTTAAGGTCGTTTGACACAACTAGGGTTTTTTTTTATTATTGATTCTTTTAAAAAACCTTTTATCCTGGTAATTTTGGTATATTCTGTTTATACTTCTATGTACAGCGAATTAAAAAAAAGCTAAGCGACTTGACTGTTATTATGTTAGGATTTAATGAGTTGGGCGTGGAATAAAATTTATATTAAATAATAATAAATGTTACATTCTATTGTATCTGCACTACTGTCCTGCTTGACTTCTACGGAAGACTTTATTGTATTATAAGATATATGTGATGTGTCTAACACTTATTTATTAAAAATTTAAAAGTACACAATTTTCATGATGTGTTTTATAATTATTGGGATTAAAATGGACGTTTTTCTTAGATAAACAAAATATAATAAATATCCGATAACGACCTTAAAACACCGTCAAAATCGTGTATTTTGTCATTTTAAATAAACATGAAGTTTCAGACCAATTCAACAAGATTTATTTTTTTTTATTTTACTTACATCAATTTTAAATTATTGTATAATATCATAACATTATATTTAGTCTAAAGTACATTTAAGTTCACATCTTTCAAGGTCAATACATGTTCAAACTCGAGTAACAGTAAAAAGATATAAAAATGTATTTATATAAATTTACCGTGATATAATAAATACACAACAATATGAGTACCTATCTGTAATGCAAAATCAATTTTCGCTGATAACCTTCCATTGTATAAGCCTAGCACATATTGGCACATATTATATGTTTTTGACGTATTTAGGTTTTATTTAGTTAATACGCATTATACGTCTATAGTTAAAACTAGAGTAAACGTAACAATGAATATGATGTACTGTTCACTATATTAAACAATTAATTTTGAACAAAATTTTCTTCCCGCTGAATATTTTTTTTAGAAGCACTTGATTAGCACTTAATTTTTGATGTATTTAAGCTTGCCCTTTGAGATTTATTTAGGTTTTATTAAGTTACTTTGAGATTCGATTTTTGGTTTTTTCACATGCGCGGTGCGATGCTAGCTAAATATTAAGCCAACATCCCCCAATATATTTGAAATTGTTTCCAAATAGATTCTTACATGTAAGTAAATAATTACAACGTTAGTATGGAGTATGTTACTTCATTTCCCCCTTCCCCCTCTCAGTGATACAAAGATATAAATATATCTCCCAAGATATATTTATATCTTTTGCATTATTCATTATTTTTATTCACGTAATTTCCCAGAATTTCTATCTGTTTTCAGGGAGAGTATGAACTTACTAATTATGCACCAATGGCGCCACCAAATATGCCAAGTGGAGAATATCGTGCGGAAATGGAAATGCTCGTAGATGACAAACCTATAGCTAAATACAAAGTATTGTTTGTAGTCAAATAAATGAATTTACTCTTGGATTTGAATATAGATTGTACATTGTTTTAGAAAACATGTACTATCTTCGTACAGAACTACAATAGAAAAAATTCTGAAATTTAAATAAAGGAAAATTGTTTTGATTATTGTTACCTAAGAATATAGTTACTTTTTATTCAAAATAAACCTTAGATTAATTAACATATATTAAGTCGTAAGATTAATTTAGTGAGAAGAATTTCGAGTAAATAATTAATGTGGTCAGAGTTTCCAGTAAATTTTTTAAGACATTTGATGGACTGTAAGAATTTTTTTGGATTTCAGATATCTATCACAGTATTTGACATCACCACAAAAAATTAAAAGTCATTTTCCTAAATTTTTTATACTTATTACAATTTTTTATTTTTTTTACAGCATTCTAATTTTTCTTTAATGTTTCTAGTTACCTTTCTGGATTGAATGACACCATAATTATAATGATCTGCTTGAAGTGAAGTTGATCGGGAGGGGGAGGGGGCTATTGCCAGGGTCTGACAATAGAAGTGAAAACTTAGAACGTTAGTGTTATAGCTTGAAAATTCATAATGTTTAAAATAGAACTATCAACATCAATCTGGTTTTCACATCTATTGACAGTCCGAGGAACAATTATATGTTAATTTGGATTTTTATTATTCAAATATATTACGAAATGTATAACATCATGACAAAACAATTTCACTGATAAGATATACATAGCACTAATGTTGCACAATACGGCAGTTGTATAGGTATGTCGCTATAAACATGTCGATAACACGAACGCACAAGATTTCAACGTTCCAACAAGCGTCTAACGCGCACATCACACGGCAGCTGCGCATACGCCAGTCAAGAGTATCCAAAAAGTGTCCGGCGCGGTTAAAGAAGTATTCGCTTCAAAAACCTTAACTTACTGTATTGAACATATATAGGTAATTAAATCAGCTGTAAAAAGTCCATCTTAGAGATAATTACCGACTAATTGTTCAATAAACTTTTAGAAGAAACTGTTTAAATTTTATGCAGAGCATCTAATAAAATTTAGATATCCGAGTAAAATAACAATGCTGTTTTCGATATCATAGTCCATTAGTTTGGAGTGATAGAGGTAGTTTTAAAAGGAGTAGTACTTTAGTTGACAGTGTACCCGATGCGACACTCAGTGAATATTAGTTTAGATAACATTGAAATTAAAAACGGTTACAAAAGTGTAAATTCTGTTTATGAACAGAATATGCGTGCTTTCTTCGAACAAATAAATAAGAAATTAGCCGAAACTAATCGTGTCATGTCTACGTTTCTTCGGACGGTAACTAGGAAAATAAAAATAAAGACTTTAAATCTTGAAGTTAAATTAAAAAAATATAAAAATATTGCAATATTTTTATATTTTTTTCATTTAACTTCAAGATTTAAAGCCTTTATTTTTATTTTCCTATATATATATATATATATATATATATATATATATATATATATATATATATATATATATATATATATATATATATATATATATATATATATATATATATATATATATATATATATATATATATATTTGCAATAATTCGCTCACTCGGGAAACCCTGTTACTAATAGCAATACACACATGGATAATTTCTGTTATATTCGAATGATATATTTAACCGCGCAGTTATTATATTAAATCTAAAGGCGTATTTATGATACAATCAATATAAATATAAAAAAATAGGTATAGTGATTTGTCGTTACTGGCGAAAAACAAAAAATAATTCATATGCGTGTGTTATACTTTTGATGTTACACATGCAATGAATCTCTCAAACATGATATTACAAATTCGAATATATAATCCTCTATTATTGGTAATATTAATGAAAAAAATATAAATTAATTTTGAAATAAAAATTAATTCATTTTTTTAAATTTTTACTTGTAAATAATTCAAGAAACAATTGTTATATTTGTTTTATTAATTCTTTCAATTTCGATATTATAGCATAAAGTAATCTCTTTTTCTGCTGCTCGAAGTGACTAAGCTTGACAAAACAGAACCCTATTCAACAAATAAAACAAAAACTGTGCTATTGACATTTCCAATTTGTAAATGTACGAATATTTGATTTGATATTTGTATGAAAAATATATATACTAACGAAGATGCTTGTATTCCGTAAATTTTAATCATATTAATGTTTAAACATAACTCTTTTTATTTCTATAAACGATTTATCTATTTATAAAGACTCTGAAATGGTAAGAAAACAATAATTAAAAAATAATGTAAAATAGTTAAACAAACGATAACTATCTCATGTGAAAATCGAATCTTTTGATCTAATCTGATGTAATTGATAATGAAATTGTCACGCGAGACTGAAAAGAGATCTATGTAACATCTCTTTTCAGTCTCGCGTGACAATTTCATTATCATTTTCATCAGATTAGATCAAAAGATTCGATTTTCACATGAAATAGTTATTAAATAATTTGCACACAATCATAAAATATATTGTATTATTTCAAAATGAAGAATATTTTGTTGTTCATCATATTATATTATTGGATACATCAAAAAGGATTTGTAAGTTTTAAATATTGTGTGAAAAATTTTAGAGCACTGTTTAGAGAATGGCTTTTCAGAAGAATTCTAGAAAAGTAATCTAGGATTTCATGCAATTTTGAATTTTCTGATAACCGTATGTTTTAAGATTATAAGTTATAAAGGATTTGGTAAGGTAATTCTCGAGTTCAAAGGAATGTAATATTCCGGTTTCGTTACAACCCTTTAGATGTCCAAATCCGAAAAAAGGTTAAAATTTATCCTGTATGAAAATTAAAAAACAAACTACATAAAAAAAGGTAATTTTTGAATACAACAGGGTAAACTATCCAATACTGCACCAATTTTTACTTATCTACTTTTAAAAGATATTTGCATTTATTTAAATCGATTGGATTGATTCAGAGGTACTGGATATAATAGCTAGTGGATATAGTGGACCACCACCCAATACTCAGTGAACCACGGTGTAAGTAAAATTAAAAAAATACATTTTCTAAGCTCTTTAGACAACAAACCCAAAGTGTCTGGTAGTGTATAGATTAGCATATAATTCTTCAAATGATTTCAGGAAACACCTCAACAGAAAGACACGATTGTCTTCTAGTCCAACAGTTTAATATCTTTGTTTAATTTACTATTATCACTTCAAATAATCCAATGGAGTTGCAAATGGCGAAGAAAATTGTCAAAATCAACATTGGTGTATAGGGGTACAACAAACCTAAAAAAACAAAATGCGTGTGTAAGCGAAGCGGATTGTAGTTTTCGGGGGGTCAAAAGTGCGAAAAATTGCATTGTTACGAATTAAATCAAATGTTGAGGTTGTAAAAAATATATTAAATGGCAAAGTTATGGCTCGATTACGATATACAGGGTGCCTCGATTTTCTTATGAATTTTGGCAAAACAAGCCAAAATAAGACGAAAATGAAGAATACTAATTTTCGAGTTTTCGTTTATTTTTCGAGTTATCCATGGGTAGTTTAATCACAGGCTGAACGTAGGGGCCAAAAACCAACCCGACCCGTGAAAACTATACCCCATAAATACATGGGTAGTTTAATCACAGGTTGAACGTAGGGGCCAAAAACCAACCCGACCCGTGCAAACTACACCCAAAAAATCCATGGATTGATAACAGTCGAAAATGGCGTACATGTATTTTTAATAGTTGTATTAAATATACAAATGTTGATTTTTTTTATTAAACGAATTAAATTTCGGTTATTTGTGCTCGAATTGTGTTTAAATTATGGTCATTTAACAAAAAATAATAGTTAAATCTTGTAAAATGTTTTAAATTGTGATTTTTATGTGACATAAGCACGATAATTTCTAAAAAACAGTGCCGATAACTCAAAAAATAGGCGAAAACTTGAAAATTGGTATACTTAATTTTCGTCATATTTTAGCTTGTTTTATCGTAATTAATCGTCAAATCGAGGCGCCCTGGATATCCTAATCTCCCTAAAGTTATTAATAATACAAAGACCATAACTTTTGTACGGAATACTTTTTGACATAACCTCAAAATTTTTGAAAAAATACATACAAGCGTGTTTTTTATCAGTTTTATTTTCTATTTATCATATGCGTAAAAACCATTCAATTTCAACCTACTTAAGTGAAATTGCTCCAAATAATCACAATTTTTTTTTTTTTTTTTTGTTAGAAAAAATTAAATATTTTTGAGATAATGCACTTTTTGCAAAAATGTCACGGTTTTCAAATAGAATTTGTTCTTAGGTAAAAAATCGTAGAGAACTCTTTCGAGGCTCATTTTTATATTTTTCGCATTTTCTTTCTTATAAAATAAAAATATTGTATACTCAACCATTTAAGCACATGCCCAAAAATGCACAAAGAGCAAAATATTAAGATTAAAAAATGTTTAACTAGATCATTCAACATTGATAGAAAATTGAAAGAATTTATATTTCTTTCAATTTTACACCACAAATAACTCAAAATAATACTAATTTTGTGTTCACAATATTGACATAAAAACCTAGTGCATTTCGAAGAGTTTGTCCCGAAAAAAATTTCTAAGATAAAAACAAAATTTGAATTAATATTTAGAAATAATTTTTTTTAACAAAAAATTCGTTGAAAACTAGTGCTTCTTTAAGCACTAGGATTTCATATCAATATTGTGCATATTAAATTTCATAACAATTGGATAAGTATTTTTTGAGTTATTTGTGTTGGAAAATTGAAACCCTGAAGTATTGCTATATACTACATATTGCTATATACTACTTTTGTAAAGTATTTTTTTATACGAATAGTTGGTGTAGCAAAATTGTTACCTGTGCTTTATATTTACGACTCTAAAACGTGTTTTAGAGCATTCTTTAAATATCTATAGTACAATTTTAATAAAATATAATTACAAATTTAGTGTAGTATAATTTTAATAACTGTTATTTTAAATTTAATGAAAGTTTTCGAAAACAACAATATTAAAATAATTTTTATTAAAAACAGGTTCTTTTCAAAATTATGCTCGCAGATGTATAGACTATATTGGCCTTGAATACCTATACGCAGAGACTATAGACTATACGCATATCGTTTATTTCAGTTAAAATCCTTCTAAAGTGTATTATTTACCAAAATTTTGGCATCTGTTCCAAAACACGTTTTAGAGTTATAGTATAATGAGCAGTTTTTGGTACGTTTTTGCTAGCCAACCGTTGGCTTATAGAAATTTTTACAAAAATATTATGCAGCAAGTAAACAGTCATTCTGGTCAAATTTCAAGTTTCATTTCAAACATGGAAATATAGTTTGTATATATATATATATATATATGTATATATATATATATATATATATATATATATATATATATATATATATATATATATATATATATATATATATATATATATATATATATATATTTGTTTTTCGTAAAATTGAAAACTAACTAAGATTTTCAACATTTTTTTTTCATATTTGGACATATTCCGAAATGATGAGTATGCAATATTGTTATTTATAAGAAAGGAAATGTGTAAACCAAAAAAATGATCTGCAAATGAGGTCTCTACGATAATTTTCCTATGGACAATTTTCATTTGAAAAAACATGATATTTTCGTAAATAATGTATTATCTAGAAAATCTTCTATTTTTTCTTTAATAAAAACAAAGAAAACAACGTAGTTATTTGGGATACTAAGCTCCTAAACTTGAACTTAATTTTGTAAAAATTGAATGGTTTATACTGTAATGATAAAAAACAATATAATGCAAAACACGGGTGTTTGCATTTTTCTTTAAATTCGTGTGGTTATATTAAAAAATGTTCAGAAGAAAAGTTGCAGATTTTCTTATTTTCTAAAACTTTGCCATCGAGTATGGCCAGCCTCGTCTGCAAACGTATTTTATTTTTTATTCTATCCCCATCTACCATTTTCTGCCATTAAAGTGATGTTAACAATTTTATTCTCAGTTTTTCTATAAAAATTTGGAAACTCGATTGCACTAAAAATACAATTTTTTGCATTATTTTCTTGTAAAATCATAAAATAGAAGTGTACAATTTTCAAATAAATGAATGTTTCTGCATCAGATTCAACGCTAGTGCAACCTAAGTCTTAAATGGTATACAGATTTTGTATCATTTCGCAGCTTATTTTATTTCCTTTGCAACTTGAATAAGCTGGACAGCAGCTGCCATGTTCGCAGGAGTACTAAAACAAGTGGTTCACTGTATTCTTCTTGCTCATAATTCATTGTTGCACATAAGGCATTGATTATTTTACGATTAAAAATCGAAGCTGTTTTTTTATTTAAGTTGGTTAGATGTCGATATTAAATGTTTAACATAAGGTACTGCTTAAAAAAAGTATTTGACATAACGATTGTATAGGATTCGTGAGGAACTAGAACAAAAATTTAGAAAATTTTATTTTTACGTTTGTATGAAAATAATTTTTTTTTTCAATGCACACTATTGTACTGTTTTGTTACTACTATAGACAGTGTAATAATAAATACTTTTAAGGTAGGGAATATGGTTCAATGTTGGACAGTTTACCCTGCTTTATCTGATTAAGGATGATTATGAACTATTTTGTGACTTCGTTTATATTTAAAAATACTATGATTTGGCTAATTGTCCTTCAAAACGAACAGGACGGATTTTATCAAAACACGTTTTTCACCATTAGAAAAGTATAAAAACAATATTCAATAAAAAAATCGATTTTCCTTTTTCGAATTACTTCTACTAATACGGTGAATGACTCATCCGTACATAACAATTATAATCAGAGAGTTCACACAACAATTATAATCTTAAAACATGCAGGTACTTTATACCATAATAGAAGAGGAGCCAGCCGATTTAAAGTCCTAGGGTACGTATACTGATCGTATACCTACGTATCTGATCGTGAACATTTAGTGAGTACGTAGTATTGCTATAGGCCTAAAAGTCGACAACTTTGATATTGTTCAACTTTGACAGCATATATAATTTTCTGTTTCGTGCTTTCGAGCAGAATTTCCTTAATGAGATATATCTACCAAATTTTAATCGAACGAAAATTCTGAACGATTGAAATAAAAGTATCTAACGGCGTCCTACGTACCTTGCCTGCCATTATGTATCGACCTCATTAGAAAATTAATTTTTTTTTGTCGAAACACTTTTTTTAATAAAGTTGTTTCGCGTATCATATAAAGTTGGCACTTAAAATCACACGTAAAATTGAACATTTTCAAGAAATTTTCACCTTTTGGGTCCGTCTTTGGTAATATTACACACTCTCCCTAAATTTTTCGTGTAACTGAGGCATAAAACTTTCAATCGGCCGCTCATGAATCCTTCTATTTTAAATTTTTTTAATTGGTATTAGGTTGCAGGTTCAAGAATGCTAATAAAAAGTCTAGAACAGGATGACAGCCTATTGGAATATTTAGATCAGAGTGGCTTAAGACAAGTTAAATACAATAAAACAGCAGTTGGTCTAATGTCTGGAAAAATAAAAATTTTTAAATCTTACCCTACAGCCAAGGTAATTTTAAGCACATTTAGAAAAATGAAAATCTTATTTAATGCTGTAAGTAGAATAGAGAGCAATAAACTACTACTTTTTTAATTTCCCACTTTTTTGGCAATTTTTTATTCCTTAATTATTCGTGAATAAAACTGAGGCTGTTTTCTAACATCGTATTCAGCGATCAGAGTGATCATTGTAGCAATCCATTAATTAATTTTAGTAATTAGTATTTCTATAATATATAAATCTTGCATATTTGTCTGCTCGTTTTCTACGTGCGTATTGAGCGTATTTTGTTGAGGCTGATCTTTCCAGAGTGTAAAACAGTGGATGAAATTAGGGATGGTAATTTCCTTAATTTTTTAGCTAAAACTGTGTAATTAATTTTGATTGAAAATAACGAAACATATATTTCACGTTTTTAAAAAATTATTTTCTACAATAGTAATATAGATAGATATATTATTGGTTATAAGAAAATTTCTGTTCTATATTAATTACTTGCAATAGAAACGAGTTCGGAACATTAAGTTTCATTGCCAAGGAGAAAACAGGCAAAAAACATTGCTCACAATGAAGAGGTCAATGTAAATACGTACTGTATAATGAAGCAACCAGTATAGAACTGTTTAGTTACTGTATGTATTAATTATATTTGTTTCTTGTATCAATTAAAACAATTCGACAAAACACACGAGTAGCATATAGTTAAAACATATAAAAATGACTGAATTTCAATGTTTTAACGTTTGGGAAGACTTATATTATAAAAACAAAGCTGTATTTTTGTTTGAAGTTATACTTCTTTTGGCGCGTTTGGATGAGAGTGAATTTTGTGAGATCCCATAAAAACGACATGATAAAAAAAGTTACAGAATAAAAACGACACTTTAAATGGACAGAGAATTTATTAGGAACTCATAATATATTTTATACATATTAAAAAATCATTTTACAAATTGTAATTGTTTATAAGGAACTCATAATTTATTTATACATATTGAAAAATCGTATTATCTTGATACAAATAGTAATATTTTTCATTCTCATTATGATGAATGAAAAAAAAGGAAAATCTGTCTAAAAAATTATTCACCTTTCAATATTAACAATAATTTTTTTAGACAGTAATTATTAAACAATATTTGTTATTATTCCGAGAGTTAGCATGAAAATACTTTAGATGTGGTGGCACGATCGCTTGACACATTTCCCATGATGCATTGTAGGAATGGAATACCTTCTTATATATTATCTTACCTCGTATCTATACCGCTCGCGCCACCATAATGGAAAAATGGCATCTTAAAGCAGTTTTTTGATAATAACTCCTTTCCAACGCATCTTATAGGAAAATCATCTTAATTACTGTCATTACCAATAAGGCGCCTATGATTTGCTTTCAAAGTTATTGGTTTAAATTATTGACGGAATCCTGGTACAATTAAAAAAGTAACAACAAGATAGAAGAACTTAAGCGAATTTTATAGGCTGCAGTAGTAATTGTTACAGAGAATATTCGGTCTAGAGTGAACGAGACAAAACATTATCCTCCATCAGACAATTTTTTTCAAGATATCGAGTCAGATATACGTGAAACTTTATAAATTGTTCTGGGTGGTACAAATTAAAAAAATTAACGCTTATCGCTTGAAAAATGGAACAAAAAAAGCATTACTCTTACAAATTGTATTATAGCGGCAGCAAAGCCGAAAACTTTTATATCATCGATTCAGGTCGGAGTAGCAGTTTTTTTATTTCAAAAATATGGATCTCAACGATTGATAGATACTTGATCATCTCACGGACTCTTCGTACACCGAAGCAATGCTGTTTCAGCTATAATGCGTTCACCATTGAATATCGATAATCAGTCGTTTTTAAAATTTGTTTTCGGCAACGCCAATTTACACACGAAGGCATTAGATGGGCATAACACTTTTCATGCTACGGGTGGTATCCATTGCATAATACCTAAAGGTGCTATTACTCCCGACCAAAACATGAAACGATTAAAGCAAATGCCATCTGCAAAAGTCATCGGTAGTCTTATTTGCTTCTGAAAAATGTGAGTCATACATCAGTAAACTTAATTCGTCACCTTTGATAAGCCCTTGTATTTTAAAGCGCTGAAAATCATTTCTTCGTATGGTGAGAATTTAAAATAGAATAATACAGTCGTACGACTGCGTGAATTCCATTTGTGAATGTCCTTCATGGGATCTATCGGATATATAATGACAGGAAGTGGATTTAAAGAGCTCTATAACACTATTTACACACCGAATTCAATTGAATTATGGCAGGACATACGTATTCACTTGCAGTTAGAGCGCATATGCTGACTCATCTTTGAATTGCTAAATTTATCCTGCAATTTATCGATTGGACACCCGATTTCAGTGCACAATTAGATAGAATTTCTCTACTGATGGTGGTGTGAAAATGAGTATTTCTGCCGAAACGTGAGTTGAACTACACTTTACGGCACTCGCACGCCGCAACTATTCGTTTTAGTAAAAAAGGTTAGGACATAAATTGTAGGAAATTTTACAATTATTTTGTATAGATATGTTTTTCCTGTAAAATGATCCGGAGTTATTATGACAAAACTTCTTTAGGCGTCCTTTTTCCAATATGGCGGCGGAAGCAGAAAAGATACGAGGTGGCAAAGTTCGAAAGGAGCACGACAAAATCTAAAAAATTGCCAATTTTCAAAACTCCCGGAAAACTTTCTAAGTAAAAATACCCAATGATTGTACTTTAATTCTTCTAATTAGTATTTTTATACAAACGTGGAAGACGCATTTTCAGTTGGGAATCCAACGTGTTGAATTCTGCGCTAGAAGGAGACGTTTCAACACTCGTGTTCGATTCGAACTGTAACCTCTTCATACTTCCATCAAAATAACAGAGTAAAGTATTCATAATTGATATTAAATACACTCAAAATTAGGTGCTATTTAGGTGCTGTAATTTTAAATTAGGTGCTCAAATGTTAATTTACAAAAATTTCGAATCACAAATAATACTCACGTTTAATGAATATGCCACTAGCAATAGGCCAAACCTACTTGGCATAGTGGCGGTGAAACACCTCCTAATACGTTACAATAAATATATTGAAGAACGACAGTTTGCCAAGCTTGCAAGGACACTTCACAAAACTTTATGTAATAATCAAAATGTTCGAAAAATTATTCAATTTCTTCGAAAAAACCAAACATTTCTGAAATAAAATATTAAGCACTAAGCTTTAATGAATCTATGTAAATTATTAAACATATATCTATTAGGTGTGTATATAACCATGCAGAAGTATTTAGCACAGTAGGAATATGAATGTGTGTATGTATGTTTGTATATATTTATGTATATAAATCCTTACGATACCAAAAATTCGAGAATAAAATCAATATAACGGATGCTACATCGACAAAGGTGGAAGTCTTAATATATAATATATATATATATATATATATATATATATATATATATATATATATATATATATATATATATATATATATATATATATATATATATATATATATATATATATATATATATATATATATATATATACAAAATAATAAAAATGTATTTAAATAATGTTAATTATAAATTGAAAAAATTCAAATTAACGCTCTTAAACTAAAGAAAAAAGATGCTAATTATTTCGGGTATTAATTGTAATGACTTTATTTCTTAAAATATTTGAATTTTTTTATTTATTAAAATGTGAATAGTAAAATTTCTTGCATAGATGTTTTGGCGCTACAGGCGTACCCATAGTCGATAACAATACTTATTCGTTTTATTTAGGTTAACTTAAGATTAGCTATGAAGATGGGAAACGGATACATTCCAATGTCAATGCTGGATATGAGGAACAGCGGTTATTGTGAAATGTTCGATAATCCCATAGCACGAGCATCATTTCTTGACGATTTGTATGCACATTATACACTGCCATATAACTGTAATCATGAACCAGTAAGTGAAAATGCTGTTCTATTATAATATAAATCATCCAAACCAGTTTTGTATAATATTCTTTTTTTTTTTTGTATGGAATATCTACATTATTAAGTCCATTCTGGATAAATGAGATCGCCCATCTTTGTTAGTTTCGCTGTCGATTTTCAGGATGATTTAAAACTTTTAACATTACTTGCTCCTTACATTTCGAGTGCATTATTGCATGGCATTATATATAGGTGCACACGTTTAATATATTTATACATTTACAAAAAAAAAAAAAAAAAAAAATTAATAGATTCAGATACGGATGCTCTTTTAGAAAAAGTATCTCATTCCACGTAGATTATACATCTTTGAAATTATAATACTTCATTGCTCTATTCAAAAAATGCGCCAGTCTGCAACAGTGTGTTATTTGTGTTAAGAGGAAAATATTTGTTACTTATCACTTTTATTAATTCAATTTCCGATAGGTAAATAACAAATAAAACGATAAGAAAAGGAAACCGCGTATGAATCCCTTTAACCTAGACATAGAGAGTACCAACTCTCCTCGTACGCTCCATAAGGATGTAGTTAAAGAACTATCAACAGTATATGAACTACAAGATCGTGCCGAGACCAGTGGCTCCGCAAAAACTCCACAGTTAATCCGTTTATATTGCTTCTATGGTAGATAGGTCCAAAATTTCAGACTCAAACATACTAAATCTAACACATTGAAGATTAAAACAGGTACACATGTCATGGATAGAAATTTCATCCTCACTTCAGCCACATCCCTTAAGTAGGATCGTCTGAGATTCCTAAATTCTGAAGACGATAGTTCAACATACCGTTTCCTCTCTGGAAGCCCTCCAATCTTCTCAACTGTACCCTGATTAATTGCAACTGGTAACATTATTGTGATGCCCCAGTCAGCAGGGTGCGTTGGTTGAATCTACTTCTACATACTGGATATCATTGAGCATCGTGCTATAGCAATGACAGGTTCGAGTGAGAGAGGTGTGTGAGATGAGCTCCCCCCGCTATAGCGAGTCCGCAGCCTCGGCCTCGTTCCCGTTCTCTTAGTCCCAAGCAGTGATCTTTGATAGCCTGGATATCAAAGAAAATGCTGTTGTGCGTACCTTCGTTTCACAGTTCTGGTAACTCCTGAGGAAGTCAATTTACGATATATACAATATATTTTTCAGGGAGAATATGAGCTTACTTATTATGCACCAATGGCGCCACCGAATATGCCAACTGGAGAATATCGAGCAGAAATGGAAATGCTCGTAGATGACAAGTTCATATCAAAATACAAAGTATACTTTGTAGTTAAATAAAATAAATTTTGATCGATTTTGAACATGGAATACGTATTTTGAAAACTTTTCTGACATTTAAATAAAGAATTGCTAAGAAATACTGTTGTGGTTTATTAATATCAAATATCTAATTAATGGATTTCAGGCAGCATGAAATGAATTATTTTGAAAATCGTAGAAATAATTAACAACGTTTACTTAAATTTCTATACTTTTGTGTATTGAAAGTCAAAAGAGTAAACTTTTAGAAAATTATATTTTTGTTTTTGTTACTTTTATTTACGACGAGAGCCTTCGTGTATAAAAGTGTGCAAACTATATCCTACTGACTCTATATAGTACCTAAATATAAAAATATATACTTGAAACAATCGAAAGCCTATAGAACAAATTAATTCTAATTCATTAGAAGATACATAGCCTTATAGATGCAGATAAATGTTATTAATAAATACTACTAAGAATACTATAATTAGTGTGACAAATATATCACTTTGGATAGATAAATGGAGAAAGTTGCATGTTTAAAAAAAATTTTTTTTTTTATTGGTATACTTATATATATTAAAATAATTATATAAAAAAAGATTTTCATTTAACGTTTAATTTTTATAGTTGATAATCGAATTTCTTTCATCCTTTTACTAAAATACATTTTACATACTCTTACAAAAATTTTTTATTTGAAGCATCTTTTAAACTTTCTTTTCAATTAATTAAACCTAAGTTTTATAATCCGTGTCAGTATTCAATGCAATTTCATTCGGATTTTAAGTATCGCCGCCAAATCTAAAGCAAATTTGAAAAACAAACCTTAGTAATAAAAAAAATGCTACTAAGAAATTACATGACTCAAAACGAGTTGTTTTCTCAAAAAATAAAACTAGAGAACTCATTCTCTTCATCGAGAATCGTCGGACACTAAACATCGAATTTTGAACAGATAACATGTAGTATTAAAAATCTTTATACATAAAATTTGAACTTTGGAACATACCATACTCTAGCGAATGTGCTACAATCAAGATACGAATTAAAATTTTGTTTTATCATATTGAATTTATGGATATTGAATACGTATCGTCTTACCTCATAATTGTTACGGAGTGTGGATATGCGAAAGTACGATTGAATTGGATGCATTAATTTATTTCATAATATTCCTGGAATTTATTGTGACCCATGTTTTTGGATGTCGTGCATTCTATGTCTGAACTCGTAAAATACCTAAGAGGTATATTAATTTTAATTTTAATTTTTAATTTTTTTCAAGTAATTACTTTTAAGTTTCAGTCTAAATTCATATTTTTTTAACATTTAAGGAAAATTTAAATCTTTATGTCGATATTTTCCATATTGTGGATCCATCTGGTTTTTCTCGTTTTAAGTTGTTAATGTTTAACTTTTCAAATCCTCTTTAAATCATTCGATGTTTATAAAAACTAGCTGATTTTATAGTTTACTTGGTAAAATTATGACACATATTATTATCCACGAACGTAACGTAAGAAACAGATCTCCACCTATCACCAAAGCTAGGAAACATAAGGCACAGTCAATACTTGGATGGGTGACCGCCTAGGAATATTGTATTTGGTTGTTAAATAAGATATACCCACTGTAATCATATTATAAAGAGAAAAATGAGGACCTTAGTAGTTGAAAAGTGACTAAAAATAAAGTTAAATAAAAAATAACACTTGTTGTTGGCGGAATGTAATAGAATGAAATGTAGTTAAAATGCGGATCTATTTTTGTCAAACTGGATCGCCGGTCGCTTGGCAGGATAAATATCACAGCATCATAAATGGACTGATTTGTTGGTAGTAGTAAAAAAAAAAAAAATATGAACTCACACTTATGTAATAAACATTTTTGTTTTAGTAATCAAATTGATTTAAGATAACCTCGATAGTTTTGATGTTACACACGCAATCAATCTCAAATTTGAAATAACATATACCTACCGTACGTATAAAGTATATTAATGATTCTCTTATATGGGCAATATTTTTGAAAAAAATATTAATTATTTCATTTTAAATTAAAAGCATTAATTTTTTAATTAATAATATTAATTTATAATTAAAAACATTAATTTTTTAATTAATAATATTAATTTCTAATTTAAAAGATTAATTTTTTAATTAATAATGTTAATTTCTAATTAAAAACATTAATGTTTTAATTAATAATATTAATTTATAATTCAAAACATTAATTTTTAATTTTTAATTAAAAACATTAATTTTTTAATTTTCATTCATAAATAATTCGAGAAAGAATGTTTTATTATTATTTTCGATTTGAAAATTAACGCTTAAAAAATACCAGCTATATGCAGCTTCGAGTGTTTAAGTTTCCCAAAACGGATTCCCATTTCATTGTATGAAGAGTAGTTATAGATATCTGGAATGTTTTTGCATAGACCGCTACTTATTAAAAATATGTCAATTATTGAAATTGAAAACTAAATTAATTAAAGTTCGATTGTCAAAATAGCATTTTAAAGTTCAATTTATTTGTAATGTAATATAAGTAACTTTTAAATAAATATAATAATTATTTTTCATTCGTTGAATTTATATATTTTAAATTTTAAGAGCAAAATTAAGACTCCTTCACTATGAGGGCCCACGTAGAGATGAACAACATTCAACATTTAATTCCATAACGCAACTCAACTCAGACCCGTAGATTTCAACCGAATGCATTGTTGATTTCATAAACAAATATTCATTAGATTTCTTTATATTCATTCACTCATTCTATTTTTACAGCAGTAAATTTCTATATAAATTTTGCTTAATTATTAATAATCAAGTGATAATCAATTTTATGAAGTATCGCTTAACTTTTTTCTAAATTTTCATTAATAGCATGATTTACTTATCGATCTTTTCATTTAATGATTTCAATTTAATATTTAAAATGTAAAATACTTATCCCTCATTTCAAAATAATTTTATCATCATAATGATACCAAATCAAATCCCTGTTTTCTACGTTAACTTTTAGTTTTGATAATAATAAACGAAATTATACCTTACCTAGAAGTATCCAGTTTTTCTGTTACCATAATGACATATAAACATTACAAAGTCAATTGTAATCGCCAAGTTAATAAAATATGCAAGAACTTATTATTGAAAATTAATGGCCTTCTTAAAGAAGCGATGAAAACGGTACGCTTTAATCAATTTTTTTCAAATCATTTAAGTTCATTAATTTTTGGCAACTTTCTTACTTATTTCACTTTCTAATCAAAATCTAAGGTCTTGAAGACAATAATAAAATATACAACACTTATGCAGTTTTGTATTTCTACACTTTCTGGACGTTTGCCGATTATGTACGGTTAATAGATAATTTTTTTTTTCTTTGACGAAATAAATATTATGGATATTATTAATCACAAAGAAAGTCGATATGCGATTATCGAATTATAAAAATTGAATCACATTCCACATATGAAACTTAATAAAAAATCATTACCAAGATATTATAATAATGAAAAAGTATGTTTCAGTTTCCTTTTCTTTTTAAATTATAACAATATAGTTTAATATTGTTAGAAACAGACTAATGCTCCAAAAGAGAGATAGCAAAATGATTTAAGATATCATTTTAAATAAATATAATCACATGAAAACATTTTGAACTTTACTTAATGTTTACAAAAGACATTTGTAAAAACAAATTCATATTAATTTTCGATTTAACCGAAAACGTAAAAAATATTTGAACGTAAGTAGTATAGGTACTCAAAAGCAAACGGTAGTATCATTCTTATATCAATACCTATCATTCTTATATCTTTTGTATATCAACAGGTAAACAAAAATGTTAATGATTGTCCTTGTGTTTCGAATATATGTTAAATTATGTTAAAGAATATATGATAAATTTATCCATTAAATATTAATAAATTTCTGATGCTAGGTACTTTAAAAACCTTTGTTAGCTGTAACCGGTCTAAACCACGGTGGCCTGAACTCCATGAAGTACATAGTAGCTCATCGTACTGACCTGCGTTATGGACAAACAGTGTTAGGATTTATGATAGGGGCCAGTATGTTTTCAGGGCCGTAAAATTATCCTTTGCCACCCAAGATTATCGTGCACACAAGTTTACTGGATTTATTAGTTCTATATAAAGTAAACACTAAAAATTCTTCGATATATTGTTGTTAATAATCTTGTGTTAGAATACTTTTTACAATTTTATTTATAACTTTGAAACAAATGATTTTACTAAATGAACTTTTTAAGCGACACACGATATAATTTTCAGCGCTAAAATACGAATAAAGATTTATTCAATAAAATTATTTCTGTTGAACATATAAATTTTTTTTTTTATTAAATCAAATTTTAATACAATTATCAAAACAGAAAAAATAAAATTATTTTTGAGTAATGAATCATAGTTTTATTGATTTTATTATTACTTTAGTTCAATTTCTCTAATTATTTGAGTAATTTTTCGAGCAGATTATTATTAATTATCACGTTTATATTTTAATTATTATTATTATAATTTTTTTTTTCTGGCTTCAGCTATTATCAGCTATATAGCCATTACCCAAAGTGGATTATTATTATTAAACAACAACAGTACACAGTAATGCTAGGTGGTCACCCATCCAAATACAGATTGTGACTGCTGTTGCTTAACTTTTATTAGTTGGTCTAAGCATGTCATTACGTTACGTCTGTCCGGGGTCTATTTTAATTATTAAACCTTATAAATTGTTTTGATTAATAAGTATATTTTATAGAGAGGGCAGCATCATACTAATAAAAGTTTGGGCGGTAAAATTAAAAAAAAAAATTATCAGTAAGTTATCGTGAATTTACTGAATTATCGTGGACTGATGGCGTATCGTGAAGGCCATATGTTAAATCGTGCAACACTCTTATGAATTATGTGTTTTGTACGATACGTATGTGACGAATGCAAACACTGGACAAACACTGTGAAATTTTCAGCTTTTTCAAAAGAAGGGAGAGGCAGTCACAAGCTCTCACAGCAACAGTGTGATTTTGATGGGGACACTATATATATTATATTTTAGTTGTATATAGTATGATTCGGTCAATTTAGACATTCGAAGTTATCTAAATTCCCACCAAGCAGAAAATCGGTAAGATTGTTTAAAATATTATTAAAAACAAAATTTAAAAGTTCCCCATCTTTCCCCTGTAAGGAAAAAATTTTATTCAAGGTTAAAGGTAAAAAAAATGAGTTCTTCGTGATTTTCAGCAAAACGGTAAGTTTTATCATAAAAATATTTCAAACAAAAATTGTAGATAATAAAATTATCTACAAAAAATTAATTGAAACTTTTCTTTCTACGAGCCACCGTTTTTGAGATATAACGATTCAAAAAGTTGTAAAAAATGTAATCGTCATAATATGCACATGTTTCCTCGCCAACTATGAGGTAGTGTACTTAGCGCGTTTTTTTTTGTGGTTTCCCCAGTAGGCCTATTCCACGGGTCAGTTTTGATCCTGTGTAATTTGAAACTATTGAAAAATAATGGATATTAGCAGAGATTGAAAAGATAAAAGCAATTTAAGTTAAAAAAAAGTAGTGAAATTTAATCGTCCGAGTCGTAACTTTCAAAATCTTCTTCTTGATCTTCTTGTTCTTGTTCGTCTTGTTCTTGTTCTTCTTCATCTTCATCCTGAGTGAATGTAAACTGCGTTAATAGCGATGTATCTACTAAGCATATGAAAGTTGATGCTCCCGATTTCTCAGTGATAATAAGTTTATCACCATACTTCAGTTTTAGTCGTAGCTTAATCGTTCTGTTATCTAAAGTCGTAGTTTTGCAAATATTCTTAAATTCGTAAAGTAAACTGACAGTCATCGCTATTTTGCATGTAAGTAAATATTTCCTCCATTGCTCGATTCGTAGTTTCGTCTTTAGGACGACCGATTTTAAGTCCAGTGGAATGTTTCATGAAAGAAGCATAGCAATCGCGATGATATTTAGCTTCTGCAGCAACTAAATCATTTTCAAATTCGAGTCGAGCCAGAACAGCTTTTGCTGTAGTATCGTTACTAGTCTGAGCTATTTCCAGAATTGAATCTTTAAATTGAAGTGTACTTACTTAACTGATTCCACTTCGAATATCTGAGGGTTTTTTTTCTCATACTTTTCATTCAATTCCTAGCCACAAAATAGACATTGTTTTTTAGAACAAAAAGCTGATTCACTCGAACGTAATCTAGTATGAAGAAGACCTTCTGTGGATGTACTGTCTTCTTGTTTTCACGTTGTCTTTTATTAGCTGCAGCAATAGAAGACTTTCGAGTATAATTTTTACGACAGCTTTCATGTATTGTCACAGATTTTTTATTTTTTAGATACTCCGAAAATTTATCTGCTCTTTCGATACTTGCATTAATTAATGTCTTCATACCACGTTCAACAGTAACAATTTCTCTTTCAGTTAAAAGTTTAGCGCAAATAAAACAATAATCTGACATTTTTGTTATAAAACTCAAAACAGCACGATATTGGCTAGGAAAACACGTGTTTTCACTACTAACTAGCGTTCAAGAGTAACAGTATTTCATTTATTATAGCAGGTATAACCCTAAACACGCACACAATTGTACAGGGGACAGATATTTTCTCAAGGTTTCAATGGCGTATAAATTAAGGGAATGGGCTTCATTTTACCTGATATTCTTATAGTTATAACTTATGTATATTTTATATTAGTAGTGTAAGTTACAATAACCGATAGAAATATATTTTAACATATATTACAACTATAGAGATGTATATACGTGGCGTACTATCATGCATATTATGACGATTACAACTTTTACAACTTTTTGAATCGTTATATCTCAAAAACGGTGTATCGTAGAAAAAAGTATTAATTAATTTTTTGTAAATAATTTTATGATCTAAAATTTTTGTATGAAATATTTTTATGATAAAACTTACCGTTTTGCTGAATATCGCGAAAAACTCATTTTTTTTACCTTTGACCTTGAATAAAATTTTTTCCTTACAGGGGAAAGATGGGGAACTTTCATATTTTGTTTTTAATGATATTTTAAACAATCTTACCGATTTTCAGCTTGGTGGGAATTTAGGTAACTTTACTCTTATTTTTTGGTCTAATTTGACCGGACTATTACTAGTTATTCGCTTCATAATATATTATGACATAGTTCTAGTTATTATACACCAATCTTAAACATTTCTTTAATGTAAAAATTCTGCATCACAATATTTTTGTTTCATATTGTGTTGGCATCAAGATGTATTGGTGTTCAGTTCTTGTTAAAGAGACTAACTGTCCATGTTGTAATAATAATACCAAATAAATTTATAACGAGAATTTCATATACTTAAATTTAAATGGTAATCATTCAGTTAGTCGCTTCCCGCCTGCCCGTCCGCCTGACATCAGGAAAACTTAAAAACGAAAAGAGATAGCAGGCTGAAATTTTGGTAGCGTATTGTAAACTTAAAAATTGAATTTAAGTTTGAGAATATGATCATTCTTAAACTTAAATCCAATTCAATCGATCCATTCGGTCTAATGGATTCGTGACCCAACTTTTAAACCATAAAAGATAGATGAAAAATTCATGAACAAAAAATGGTTTTCAGCTGCAACTGATTATAAAAAAAATAGAACCACAATTTCAGCTACAACTAAGCAAAATACATATATACTTATAATAAATATTAGTAATTATATATATATATATATATATATATATATATATATATATATATATATATATATATATATATATATATATATATATATATATATATATATATATATATATAGATTGCATATTCAGAGTATTTTATGATTACTAATGAATAAAAATATCAAACATTCAAACATTAATTCTAAACCAATGTGAAGTACCTAACTTTTAACAATGTTGTTTTGTTAAAGAAAGCGATTAAAATACTGAAAAATGGCCAAATTTAATAGCCATATCTCAGTACCATTAATTGTACTGAAACTTAAAAGTATTCAAATTTTCCTTGATTGACGCCAATGTTTTTTCTTTTCCATACATATTCAACCAGAGTGACTTCATAAAAAGTTATGAATGAAATATTTAAAAAAAATAGAAATATTACTTTTTAAAAAAATTTGCCACTTTGTTTTTGGAATATTTTGAGTACAAAACATAGATAATTAATTATTTAACATACGAATTCCTACAGAAAAATTAATTCTCAGCAAAAAATTGTTCTTGGAAAAATCTTCAATTGTGAGCTACTTTCCAGTTATTTTGAAATAAGTAAATGAGGAGCATTTATTACCTAACCCTTCAAAACGCGCACGTCGGAAAATGTGGGCACTTTGTGATTTTATCATATTTAGATGCCAAACTAATATAATAAACAATAATAATTATTCCTTTCTAAACCTATTTTGAATAGTCTATTTTGAATCAAATAATAGATAGATAGACCTCTCTCGATCTAATTGGAATTCATAACTTTCCTTTATATCTTTTGAGCCCTCCAAAAGATATCGATATATCACAGGACCACCTCCATGGCGGCATCGGCGACGATACGCGCCTCGCGCTCAATGAGCCCCGCGCTCCGCATCGTCAGTTCAATCGAGTGCCAGCGCCAATGGCTCACATCGTGGTAAATCTCCGGCTCATGCTGACGCAATTTGCGGCGCAATTGTTGCTAATCGTCCTGCGATACAGCGTAGCGCGGTATATCGATATAGTCGGTAAAGAAATGCTCGGGTGTTTTGGCATTATTTCACAAAATATGATTCATTTAAATTTCCTTTATTATTTTAGACTATCATGTTACATGTTATTAATAACTATTAAAAACTATACTATAAATAAGACTCCATTCGCATTATGGTTGAAATTTCTGTAGAAATGAAATGAAGTTTATTTTTAATTTCGACTACTGTTGTATAATAATGCTTGGTAGTGGGGGGGGGGGGTGTTAATGTAGTAGAATCGTTTAAAATAAGCGGTCAACTGCTACTTATGATGTGCTATACTATATATTTATGATGTGCTTTTATTTGGGATTTTTGTGCTAAAGAAAATATTTCTTTAGTAGTCTATCTTCATATTTTAATAATATTAATAAAAACAATAGAATCTTAATGTTTTAAGTATACTGTTAGGAATTAAAGGTATAATTCAATTTTCAATTTATAAATAAGAGATTATAAAAAAAATTATTTTTTTGAACTACCCCATTTGCATTTAGTTACCTCGTCGTCAAGTAAACAGTCAAGGTAACAATGTATTTCACTGAAACTCGTTCACATAAGCATTGATTATTAAGTCATTACATTTCTTTACACCGCTCATTTATTATCATTATTCCTATAGTAAATGGATTTAGTTAATCCGTGGTCGATCAACTAACGCATTTTACTTAAATTGGATCTCTTAAGCATTGATTACTAAGGCAATGCATTTCTATACCCCATATAATTGCGCTCATTTATAAGCGTTCTTCGTTAAGTGAATGCATTTTGTTTAGTTCTCCTGTATCATTCATTATTGAAATTTTTTTTTTAAATTTTATTTTCATGAAAGCCTAAAGAATATGCTAATTAAATTTTTATTTTTGTTGCTTTTATACAATAGTTTATACGATGAGAACCTTTAAATACAAAAGAGTACAAACTTTACTTTACTGACTATGAAATGTATTATAATTATTGTAATAATAATTATACTACACTATATTGTATAGTAAAGACTTCATAGCTTGACGAACTACATATTTGGTGTGTTTTATAAATGTCAATTATCAAAAATTAATTCATACATTGATTCTAATGTTATTTAAACAATTAACACTAATAGTTATTATCGTAACTTGTTTTCATTTCTTTTTAAGATAAGTTTATAAATCAAATTATTTACATAGATATCTATATAATTCATAAATTTATTTATATTTTAATACATTTTCACTTTACAATTTATTTATACTTTAATAATAATTAATCAGAAAACTGGTACTTTAGCCTTTAGCAATTTTTGGATAGTCATAAATTCAGTCACGCTTCATCAGCACAAATGTAAAAAAAAATGATTAAAAAAATGCTATAAATCAATATATAGAAAAAAACTTATAAAGTGAAGTGCACACAATGATAACAAAAGTAGCCAAGTAAACAAGTAATCTTGCAAATAATATAGTGAGCTTTGTGGTAAACATTTCAAATAAGACGCCTGTAAACAAAATAATGGTAATCATATGTCAAGATAAAACTAATACTTTTATTTTAAATATCCGTTATATGTTTGACTATCAATGTTTGTACTATTTTTAATTAGTAGCCCCATTGACCTCACTCAGTATTACCCCATCCTTATAGAGTTTAAAAAAATTTTTTGTCAAAAGAAATTAAATATGAGCCACACTTCTTTATCGTTATTGGTGTACAGACAAACGATGTGCAATATTACACAAAATTACATAATTACACAAAATTCAAAGAATATAATTTTAAAAATTATAATCTGTCTATCTGCTTCGGTATCACGGCTTATCGGATTTTGATATGAATGGCAAACATGCAATTATGTCATCAGTACGAAGGGAATCGAGTAAAACAATGAGGTGGAATAGTTTTTGGTTCAAGCACTGGAACCTACTAGACTATATTGTTTTAAATTCGTTTAATTGATGCAAAGCATGTCACTCCTATTTTGGACGATTATATTATTTAAAACGAGACACCCCCAGTTGTTTGATGCTGTGGGCAACATCTAGTGTATAGATTTTTTTCGACAATATTTTCAAACTACATTATCTCCGGCTTTTCTAAAATGGTAAGAAACATCAAATTCTGATCAGATTTATAACATATTTCCAGTATAGTTTGATCGAAAAAGTAGGAATATATCATCCCATATGTTCATGTTTTCTTAAAATGAACTTGCGTATCAAATGTTCAATAACGGTTTAACTTTATGATAGGAGCTTAACATTTGGACTATTGATGATCAAGACTCTGCTTGATGTCGTTCACTTTTAAGACACGGTGTATATTTTGTAGTTAATAGACCAAATATATTTTATAATGTAACATTAGATTAAATTTATGCAATATAATTACGTCTATTTTTCCCAATAGTTTTTTAACAGTCACTATTTCATTGCAAAATCATAACAAAACAAAAAATTAAGTACATTATAATTTGAATCTATCTTTTTTGAAAGGAAATTCATTACTTTGCAACATAAATGAAAGAAATAGAAATGTAAAACATATAACTATCAAACTACAACACACCTTTTACACCGTATGAGACGCAAGCAAAGTCCAAATAGAAGAAGTGATTTGTCTTTTCACCAAACTGCGGGGAAGCCAACGAAGAAGAGTGATATGTGTATGACCTACATTTGTATATATGCTAGGTGAGGTCAATAAATTTTAAGAAAAAGCATGATTGTTGTAGTTTTCCTCATTTAATGTTGCCCCGTAAGTCATTTATTCTAATTTAAAAATAAAAAGATGTCAGCCTGTGATAGATCTGATGAATACGGTTTATGATCCATCATTTCAAACTTTAATTTCTAGTCATTGAACTGTGCATGTTTGCATCCATGCATTATCCTATAGAAAGAGATTTTTTTTTCTTCAAGTGAGGACGATTTTATTTTATTTTATCATTAAGCTGGCCTAATAATAACGCATAATACAAAAGTTACCGCCTGTTCTTAGTTATCGCCTGTTCATTGTCTAACTAGTAAATGTAGATAATTCAATGTGCGTTCCAATTAACTATTAGTTCTGTGCCATTAACTATTAAATTCATTTAGGTATCCAATTATAGCCAGTTGCTAATACAGATGTCAATGACTAAAAACAATACAGCTTTTTCTTTTACTCAAGTTTGGAACAAAAGAACCTTGAAAATCGATTTTAAAGTCAATTTCTAGTCCAACGTTTAGTACAAATTTTAGTTCAGGTATTATTTTAACCATTATTTTCTAAAATCATAATTTTTTGTGTTATTCCGATATCCTGGTCTTATTTATACATGTAACATAGTATATATTTCGTTATTTAAAAATGCATTATGAAGTAATAACCATTCTCCTTAATGATTTTTTACTCTTATGATTTCATTTCAAATTAAGAACACAACCATTATTCATTAAGTCAATCATTATTTTAATATAAATCAACCTGTTGAAAAAGTAATATAGGCGAATAAATTTGGCACACCAACTTCCAACAGAATACAAATGGGAAAACTTGTAGCTTATCAAATCAAACAATAAATTGATGATTATATTTTGTATTTTTATACTAGTAAAATAAATAATCTATCAGAGTATACTTTTATTTAGCCGAAGATTTGTGTCGCTAGAGTAAAATTGACTGCACAAAGAAAATTTTTGTAAAGATATTCACAGAATCATCTAATTAGTCAATTTCCGCATGTCCGCCCGTCACAAAGATAACTCAAAACGAAAACAGATATCAAGTTGAAATTCAGGTAACTTACTTTAGATAGAAAGAAAGATTAGGTTTGTGAATGATCAAAATAGGTGAATGACGATCCGAGACTCAAGTTTTGAACCTTTAAAGATTAATTTTAAAATCAAAAATGTTTGTTTTTTTAAACAAATAAATTTCGTTAGAAACATTTTTTCGTAAACTGATTAGATTGGCCACAATTTCAGCTTAAATTTAGCTGATATTATTATTTCAACACATATTATTATATATGTATTTTATAACTGTATGAACTGCACATTTAGAGTGTTTTATGAATGCTTATCATTAAAAATAGTTCAAACATTGATATGCCGAGTTTATTTACTCTGTCAGTTAGTAGCTTAACTCTTGTTCCTATTGATTTTTCGATTTTTGTTATCATACATCTCGTAAATTGTACCATATCGTTGCCATCTTGTTGTATTTTTGGAGAATAAAATGGTGAACTAGATGAAAAAAATTTGGTTTTTACAAGCTGTTATACAATATGTTTCAGTAAGAATATTAAATATTTCTGTAAGTTCGAATGACCATCAATAAATACGCTCATGGCAGACCATGGTAACCGATGTTTAAACAAACGAATTCAAAAAGCACTGAACAGTAGTGGAATGTTTGAACATTTGAACATGAACTTTTAACGTCCTCATTTGTTTTTGCTTTAATTTGTTTGGATTACATACCAGCTGTATCTTTGTAGATATGGAATTTTTTATTGCGATATTAACAATCCTACAAAAAAAATTCAATCCATTTCTGACTGTTCGATTAAAGCTGAATTTGAACATATATAGATTAAATCCGATGGCAATTCAATATATGACATCTAAGAGAAACTTATATATATATATGATATACTTAACTTAATTCTTTTCACTCTCTTACGTTTCCACCAGGTTTTCATAGATAATCCTTGTTTGTAAACATTTAAATTTCAAAGAAAACTCCTTTTAATAGGTGTTTTACTTTTTATTACCAAAAAAACTTAGTTTAATTCTGTTTATTGAATTGTTTTTGGATAGTCAGTTTATATACAGTTGGTTAAATTAAACAGGGTAGACTGATGAAAGCCCTAAATTATCCTAACTTAATTGAAATTGATTCCAAATCATAAAAGTTATAAATTCTTATTAATTATTTCCCACCTATCCCTTGCAAATTTTTACGTAATTATTGAATGGAAATTTATATGAATGAAATCATTTATTCATATCTACCGCCTTTTTTTCTAAATTTTAAAGATTAAAAAAAAAAACATTAGATTCATGTTTATGAAGTTGCTTTATTTCACAAAATATCTTCTTTAACTAAAGTAGTAAAAATAAATATTAACAACATCCCTATTAGAAAAGTAATTGGTACGTTACGAAATGTAGGACGTACCGTGAAAACATAGGGTATACTCTTAAGGAAGTACGAGCACCAAGGCAACTTTTGATAAAAGGCTTGATTTTTTTTTAATACAAAGTTTAAATATGTCTAAACAAATTCCAAAAATTTGAAGGAGATTGCCCGATCATTTAAATAAATAATTAACTTTGAAGTTGAGCAATTTAACATTGGTCTTATGGGGTAACCTTCAAACATTGATACATTTCTGTATTTTTCTCGTAAATTTGTCGGTGAATATTTTTAAAAAACTTATGGATGAAAGTAAATATATTAGTGATAAATTTAATTCAAAAACATTTACACTTGCCCGACTAATTAAAGTGTATTAATTAAAAGAAAAATAAATGCCGCCACTAGCCAATGTTAAATGTATATCTATATATTGAAAAAAATCATATGGTTACTGCGTTCCCCTTACCGCACTAGAGTCGATACCTATCCCCACCGCGCCTGGCGCTCGTACTTCCTTAAGTAAATATATAGCTCCACTATATACCATAAACAAATTTGCATTTATTTCAGGTCAATATTACTTAGGTTGAGAAGTTTTATACAATACATGTGTCTGGCTGATTCACCTAATAATACATAATCTGCAAGTAATGATAAAATAAAATATGTTTGTTAACTTCAAAAATAAATAATATTTCATTCGATAGGAAACCAATTATTCATTAATTCAGGACATATAGTTTTTTGTTTTTTATTAATTTTATCCAATTGACATACATAACATAAAGACTTTATTATAACACTAAATAAGTAATTTAATAAATAACTAGTATTATTTTTGTTTTTATAATTTCAAATGTTTTTATCGTTCAATATTTATTTATTTAAGATATGTAGACTTTATATTGGCTGTAGTCGGTTTTTTGTCTTATCACTCAGCATACAAAATACAATGAAATAAATGAGAAAAAATGATTTAGAAAGCTTGCATTTTCGGATAGCTAAACTTTCTTCAACAACAGAAAATAAATAAAATTGTGAATATTGTTGTTAATGATAGCTTTTATAACAAGTTCTGAAATTAATTTAAAATACACTGCCAATAATGGACCCAAAACTTCCCCGCCATGTGCGAATATGCTCACTTATATAGTTATATATCCGGTATGTCATCAACTACTGATTTGCCATTTTCTACACTTCAATCATATAAACTTGTCGATACCATATAGCTAATTTAATTTTTTGCGATGTTCTGTTAAAACATTTCCTCTCAATATCCAAAATAATCAAACTCAACAAATCTCTGATGTAAAATTATATCATGCTTCTGATTAAAAACTTTCATCAAAATCGAGTGACCAGTTCACAATGTATCAGCATTTATGTAAAAATACGAATATATATTTACTTAAATAGCTATATCTCTGGAATGGCTTGACTTGATTTAGATGCTTTTGGGATATAAGGTAAAAAAAATATATTTTTTTGTTCCATATAGAACACTCTGTGGTAGTACTCTGACCATATGTTTTTCTCGCTTCAATTTTTCTATAATAACAACCTTATAAAATAATTGATTTTGACAACATTTAAACTACTTTTATTATCATGTACATATAAACTTTCATCAAATTCGGATAAACGGTTCGTGTCCATAACATTTTACTGAAAAAATGAGGTCAGTTTCGAAAACTGTATCCCGGAAACGGTAATTGATAGGTAAGATATTTCTAAAATGGGACCATCCACTATTATTTACAAATTAATAAATATTCGTTTATTAGTTGTGAAATTTTGAGCGTTCATTTGAATGAGTTTTACATACCGACGGACACGGAACAAAAACTACTTAGGAAATTCCAAAACGTTGACATGTTGAAAGCGGAGCAAACCAATATTTTCTTTTTAGTCAGTAAAAAATACTTCCGAAGAAATAAAAAAAAACATGTATCAAAAATTTATTTATAAATATTGAATCATTTCCAGATGAATTGTTTTACTAAATACACGTTTTAAATGAGCTCTTTAAATTTTTTTTGATGCGCATATAATATTTTAATTAAAAAAGAAAAATGCAAAAAAGTGCACTAAATTTGACAACATTAATAACTCACTTAACCTGTTTTAAATTGATTTAAAACATTGAAATTGATTTTTAAAATATGTTTACCTCCATATACTTAGTTATATAGAGGTATTGTTGACCACGTAAAATTCGTTTATAAGTCGTTTATAATATTCGTTTTAATTATTTTGATTCATAAAATACCATTTTTAGACATTGGTGTGTAAGCATGTATTTCTTATAAGTAAAAAAAGTTAAAGAATGAAAATTAAGCATACGAATTACAACGTGAATTGGTATCTTGCGTTTTTTTAAATAGAGTCCATGTCCAAAGAGGTATTCGTAGTCGATTGAGATCGACTCAATTGTAAGATTTTCAAGGATGTTACCTAAAAATCCAATGTTTGGGATTTATCTATCTTTTTTTTTTTTATTTAGTCACTTTTCAACTTTCTTCAACTACTCAAGTTATACAGTGACTACTATATGGTATATGTTCAATCTATACAACAACAATACACAGCAATCCTAGATGTTCAGCCACCCGTGTTCTGTTTCTATCTGTTGTTGCTTACTTTGATGATCGGTTGAGATCTGTAATTACGTTACATCAGTGCGGGTCTTATCTATCTATATAACTATTTGTTTTATATGTTTATTTAGACACATTGATACAATTATTGACAGCTTTACTTTTTTATTTAAATCTTCTACTTAAAAAGATAGCGCTTAAAACTATGTGACAAAAATCATTAAAATACAGTATAAGAAATTAATTAATTAAAATATACACACATATTCGTATACGGAGTGTCATCAATTTCAAGATGTTGAAAAATATGATAAATTGATATTAATTTTTAAGACTGCTTATTAGTGTTTCAGATGCCTTAATCCCTTATTTTGAACCGTTTGCTTACACCGTAAAAATAACTACTAATTAACTAGTTTCTTTTTTTAACTTACAACCAAACAAAAAATAGGTACAAATGTTATTTTTTTTATAAAATTACGTAAAAAACAAATAACTCTAAATCATCTATTACTATTACAATCAATTACGTTATTCCTTAAATTTATAAAGCATTCAATACATACAAAAAAACAAAACAATACGAAATTCCATAATTTTATAACCATCAAAATTAATTTTACTGCCATAGTCTTGTTAGTAATGTGTTCAGTGGGAATTTGGTTGCATTGGTGCTAAGGTTTTCGAAGCTGTTTGTATCATTTTGGTGCAGATTCTTAGTTCAAGGGTGTGTAAATTTTATTAAACAGCCATTACCGCTGGATCGTTTATCCCATTCTTTCCTACACTTAAAATAATAAATTTACTTGGGGACTACATAGAATCAGCGGTCGATTCCCTAAATATTTTCTTAAAACATATTTAATTAAAAAATCCGCAATCGTTATGCTTATATAGATGTTGAATGGCGTTACAACAATTAAATTTTTCTTTGTTTTGTTTCTTTTTTGCTCATTTGAAATAACAATTGCATGTAACGACCTACTTCTAAAAAGTAAAGCAACAACACAAAACAAGACTTACCATAAACCAATGCCAATGTTCAGTCACGAATCACGATAACAATCGACCTTGTTATGTGTAGTCTTAGTAGTACACATTGTATTAAAAATTAATTAAAACTCAAGAAGAATAAGTTTACAAAAATTTTAATACACCTGGTAGATGCTACAAAATAAAAACTTGAAATGATTATTTAAAAGTAATGCAACCAAGATGTCCTGCTTAGCCACACAGAAGGATTAACCTTTTTACTTTCTTTTTAAAAGGAAATAGTAATAGTAATCTTATAAAAATTTAGATATGCATGCTTTAATGTCACCTGAATCCAAAAAGTGTGAAATTGGTGTGTTTGTATACAAATTTATCCAAAATTATCACTGAATCCATAATAGAATAAGACAGTCAATAGTAAGGGACACGTCGCAGCAGATATTTTATCTGATAAGGTATTTAGATAAAATATCTTTAGATGTATTTGTGGATTTTTAAATGAATGATCTTACTGTAAGAAAAATCGGTTACCCAACAATTTGCCGCTTGCCAGCACTGTGCTGACTTTAACTCTGATAAAGAGAATTCTATTTATGAGGTTTAAATGCGACATCTGTATATAGTACAATATCCAACTTAAAAACAAACCTACAATATGCTGATCTATTGAGACTCTACCCTTAACACTTCATGTATACAAATTTTGAAAGCAGCTTTTAATTACGATATTTTAATAAACAAAAACAAATTTGAAAACTGACGAAAACGATTTTCACTTTTAAATTGTACAAATGTTATTCTAAGTATTAGCTCTTCAGTTCAAACTATTCGATATTTTTTACACATGGGAAAATTATTTAAATTAATTCAGTTCGGGAACTCATTTTGAAGACTTGATTTGTATATTTCAATTTTCAAGCATGTTAAAAATTTCTAAAGAGGGTTCATTGTAATTCGCTGAGATAATCAGACTCAATAGTTGAACGACAACGAAAATTTTTAATTCGGAAATAAACTTTTAAGATTATGGGATTGGAACATTTTGGTTTGAGCTTGATTGAGAGAGCCAAAGCCTATTTTTTCACGTTTCCCTTTAGTGTCATAGTTATACTGAAGTAAATTTTGTAAAATAAATTGAATTTAATCCATGAAGCACTTTAATTTGACTTTTATTAGGAGCCAAGCCTATTATTTCTTCATTCTTATCTAGAATAAAATATAATATTTCAGCTGCTTTTGGTATTTAAAGTCGTAAAACTTGTACAAAATAAGTATTCAGATACACATTTTCACAATTAATATTAGTTAGAATTCTGAATTCGTATAGCCAGCAATTGCTATTAATTGCTACCATTTGAGGATTTTTTCCAACCGAAGATAATCAGGTTGACGTCCGTTAATCATAATATTTAGCTTAAGAAACTATTTAAGCTGATTATAAGAATTCAGAATTCGAACTAATATTTATCGTGAAATTGTGTCTCTGAATACTTCTTTTGCACGAGTTTACCGAAGATAATCAGGTTGACGCTCGTTAATCATAATATTTAGCTTAAGAAACTATTTAAGCTGATTATAAGAATTCAGAATTCGAACTAATATTTATCGTGAAATTGTATCTCTGAATACTTCGTTTGCACAAGTTTTACGACTTCAAATACCAAAAGCAGCTTAGATATATATTTGATTCAAGATAAATAAATTAATAAATTTAAGTATAAGTATTCTTAAGATTTTGTTTTTATAACAAATATCAGTTCGCGTACAGTTTGTTCTACCAGACAAGAAAATAAAAATAATAAAATTCATCGTCTTAGACTTCTGCTAATATGAATTTCTTTATATTTAATCTTTCAGAATAAAAATAGACTTATTTAATAGACGAATTTGTTAAATAATTCAGATTAAACTGCTTTAGTCTTACGGCCATATTTTTTTCATCAAAATGTATAATGTATTTTTAATTACAAAAAGATTAGGTATAAATTAATTAACATGTATAAAATTATTTTATTAATATCATTTTATTTTTGTGACACCGTGAGTTTGTTCTACAGAACAAATCACAAAACATGAAACAGTCAAAAGTGTCTATTTTATCGATTTTATAATTATCTAAAGAAGAGATAATAGTACGGGATGCGATCACCCTCAATCTCCAATGTCTATTAACAAAGTATATGTACCCAAAATCAATTTCTACTCATTTTAGGGAAAAAACACTGTATGTTTAAATAGATTTTACATAATAGAATTAATTATAGACAAATTAATGTTTTGTCACCCTCAAGTCCCAATGTCTATTAACCAAAGTTCATTTACCCAAAATCTACCCATTATTGTGTGGATCTAAATTGTGAATGGAAAGAAAAATTTTTCCTTTTTTTAAACCATGTTTTAAAATAGTTTAGCCTCGATGTAATTAGTATATAAGATTATGTATTATAGATAAAGCATAGTTTTAGTGTTAACCAGAGCTAAAGGCACTATCGGTTGAGCAATTATCCTCATAATTTGGGATTCTAAATAAGTCTTGTAGGTCGTCACTACAGGATGATGATACCTATATTCACGTTAATGCACCTGTAGATATATTCTGGATGTTAGATATAGAATGTTCAGGTTTGAAACTCTGGGATTCCACTATGGGATTTTTACCACTGGTCTCGATAAGATCCTATAGGGTCAACTGCTCTGGATGCTTATTTTTCTACACCTTCAGCCAGAAGGCATCCTGGCGTTCAGGTAATGGAGAATTCTAAAGGAAGGTACAGAGGGACAAGGAACGCAGCTGCGGTTCGCCTTATTTTTTATCTGTTTATCTAGGCTAGAAGCTATAGTTTTTAACGAGATTTGTACTATTATTCTAATGTTAAATACACAATTATTTATTTGAATTTGAGCTAAAGAGTTAAAAATAAAAGTATGAGCCACGATTTGATAAAATTATTCAAAAAATTTTAATTACCGTATACAACAATACAGATAAGTGGGTGTTAACATGCTTAGAATTAATTCTTTTACTCATTAAAGTCGATTTTTAAAATTTTACTAATGGGCCCAGATATTGGATACCGCTTTTCATAACTTTTTTTTAAGTATATAATTATTAGAATGTATAACCATTAATGATTTTCAGTTTTTTAAGACAAACGAAAGAAAAATTGCATCAGCAACATCGACCTGAATTTCACCTGATTTCGACCTAATCCACGTGTTAAATATGGAATCTTTAATAAGGAATTAATGGAAACCTTTCTACCTTTAGAGGATACTTTTAAGAATGTGTTTTTAACTTTTCTTAAAGATTCTATGCAGAGTGATTTTCTTGCAAGGGCAGGGCACGATCTTGGGACTTTTATTTTTGTATGAAATTGCGTTTAAGGAGTCCAAATTGGTCAATTGACCAAACTTAGATGAATAATTTGAATAATTTGGATCGATTCAAACTGGTAAAAAATACGAAAATTGTTTTTTTAATGTTGTTTTTTCGAATAACTTTTAAACGGCTCTTAACCTTGATAAACCACGTAGATCGTAGCCAATCCGGTTAAAATCGATTGATTCGTTCGAGAGATATCGTAAACGAAAAATTTAAAAAAAAAACTGTATTTTTTTACATAACTTCAGCATTTTTGTTGGACCGTTTTTAATGAAAACAAATAATTATTAAAGTTTAAAAACCACGTCGATCGCCGACAAGAGCGTGAAAATCGGTTGATTGGTTCGAAAGATATCGTTAACGAAATATTTGAGAACGAGTGTTTTTTTAACATAACTCCGATATTCTTTTGGAACGTTTTTGATGAAATAGTAAATTTATCTAAAAATCGCATCGATCGCCACCAAGAATGTGGAAATCGGTTGATTGATTCGAGAAATATGGTTAACGAAATATTCGAGAAAAAGTGTTTTTTGACATCAAAGCTTAAAAAGATAATTTTAAGCTCAAAAACCTTGTAATATGTTAAATTTTAAGTGCTTAAGTGTGAAATTAGCGGGAAGTTGCAGGGATGGCCTTTAGGGGGATCCGTTTTTCAAATTTTTTTTACAATTAACAATAAATAATTTTTTCATATATTAAATCCATTATTATTTAAAAATATACTTTGGAACGTTGTTCCTCTACCACCTTTCAGGCTATCTCACCTTTTACTATTAAAATACAATATTACAGTATATAAAGTATATAAAATTGAAAACGAAAATTTTCGAACATCATTTCCTCGGAAATGATTGGGCGTTGCATTTATCGAAATGGGAGATAAAGTGTTTGTTCACCCCTTATTAAGAGCACATAAATTAAACGCAATCTCATCCAAAAATAAAAATTCCAATGTCGAGCCCTCCCCTTGTTAAAAACGTTATTAAACGTTTTTGTTGGGATCTTAAACTCTGTACCTGACATGTAAAATAATGTTAGCTACCTCTAGCAATCATTCTTTTGCAAAAAATTGTTTGTTATTCCCCATTATCATAATTATATTACATTTATCATCTACATTTTGCTTTATGTGAATATTCGATTTTATGAACAAATCATTTAGAACTATCTTTCTATCTTAAGTGAAATTTTATACACAATAGGTAATAGACATTAATATTTTTTCCTGCAGCTAAATAGCCATAAGTTGTACATGTGAAATAAATACTTGACTAAAATAAACTTGATTAATATACTACATAAAATTAATTAGCTTTAACTATTTTTAGACACTTATACTATTTAAAATTTTTGTGAATACTAGACAAAAATGTTGACAAATACTTATATAATATTCTTATACAAAAAAAAATTTTTTTTAAAAGTAATCTATTTGTGACATTGTAGTGATCTATCTTGGAATAGTTTTAAATGTTCATAGAAAATTTTTGGTTGTAGTTTTGATCAGAATGAGTACTCATAACATAATAAATAATCAACAGTTTACCTTTCAGCCATTATTTAAACATTAGTTGCTCTTGATCTAATTTTCTAGCCACAAATTGGCGTTACCTGTTTTCGAACATGAAAAGTTGAGGTGTAATTAAACCCAAAGTTTAGTGATATTTATAATTGTAGGTATTGTCGCATAAATTAAATCCCCATTAAATTAAACATCCCTAGTTAAGAAAGTTGGTATTTTTAGAGAATTCTCCAAAAAGACAGGATGATATTATAAATGTTATTTATGGTATTATTAATGTTAAGAAGGTATTTATCAAGCTTTTCTCTAAGGATTATGTTGACTATGAAAATACATTGTCATTTTTATTTTACCATTTTGATAAAAGTAAATGCGTTACCCAGGATAATTGCCCAGGAAGTTACATTACGACGAAATTTACAAATTTTTTTGAAATTCGAGCAAAAAAAAAGTTTTTGTTTTTTGCATCAAGAACACAATACTTCGAAATTCGATAAGCATAGCTCGGATAATGCTACTGCAATAAATGTGCACGATTATGCCATACTTTAGTGATTAGTTTAAGTAGCCCCAAATATTTAAGTTATTCGTGTATTCATTTTAGCCACATTTTACCAATACCAAAAATAAATTTTGGAGTGTACAAAATCATATCTGAGTGAAACGTCCACCTATTTTATGGTATGTTTAAATAAAAAGTCACGTAGTCCGTATTTAATAAACTAACACAAATTCACAAATATTGTAATTTTATTTGTAAAAATACTTAATATACAAATCTAAATTATATTATTCGCATCTAATAAAATTTTTTGGTCTGAATCATCAACATTAAATTACATTAGTGCTATGGAAAACTTCCATCCAAATATTTACAGTGGTTGTCTTATATTTATTTAGAAGTAACAATACTTGGTCGTTAACCTTACGTTTAAAATTTATGCCAGTTTTAGGAGTATTTTTTCCTTACAAAAAGTAACTTATAATGCTTTTATATAATATAATTAACCAATTGAATCCTCCCAATGTTACCCTATCTATCTAAACATGTTAGCTACTTATAACACTTTAGGTATTATTTGTTGCTCGCGTTCTTAAATCCAAAATCCAAAACTGTCCATGTTGAAAGGTCAATTCTAACAGTGATAAACTTTTTACCTTCGTTTTTTCAAGATATTTTAATGAATACATTAAAAGAAGTCTTATTACAATAACGTCTTAGTACAACTTCATTCCAACGTACCTTTTATACTTATCTGGATTGTTTTTAATTAAAAGTGATTCAATTCCAATGAAATTAAATTAATTGAATAAAAAATAAAAATTTGTATCGAAAGCTGTATTTTGAATAGGATCCTATTTAAATTTTGAATAGAAATAGCTATCAATAATTAAATAAACTTTGTATTCAATCTAATTCATTTTCTTATTAATTTCTAATTCAAACCATTTCAATTTCAATAGGATTTGAATTTAAAATTTTCCTAACTGTGAAACATCTTTTGTCTTTTTTTCATATGTTACAAATCCTATTAGCATCATTTCCATAGAAACCAAATTCTTAATTTGAAATTCAAAATAAAACTTCTTTATCTCTTCTCACTAGCAGTATACATATACCTTTCATGAAGAGTATGTAAACAACATCACAAATTATCGGATGAACGCGGTACCGGGTGTACCCCAACAAATATCAGGTAAATACCGAGTGCGTATAATATATCGGGTGCGCAATAAATACAGGAAATCTACTAAGAAAAGATTTTCTGAAATTCTACCCTAAGTGTTCTGTAATTCTACTACTAAGGGTAGAATAGATATAATTAATAAATATATTAATAAATATCATTTAAAAAATATCAATAAAATGGGAAAATTGCCACAGCAACGCGTGAATCGGGTGTGATTTTAAATATAAATTAAAAATATTATATATTCTGATTTGCCACAGCTTCTTTATATAGAAATAGAGAGTTAAGAATTTGCTATTATATTTAGGAAATATTGATGTTGATTAGAAATAATTTTAATGGCAAAATACTGTTTGCCTGGATCAGCTAGTAACAATATAAATAACTCCTTTTTGGCAAAAATTATTTCTTTGATTCGATTAAAGTTCCCAAAGATTATTTTCCATTGCTTTCTTGCAAAACATAGAATAATGCAGGGGCGTAGGAACGAAATTTTTGCTGAGTGGGCAGGTTCGAAATTTTTGCTGGGTGGGCAGGTTTGATGAATCATCTAATCCTCTCTTAGACTAGAAAGGTCAATTTTTCGTGAAAAACTATTGTTTTGCCCTTAAAATTATCCTACACAAAATTGTAATAGAGCAATAAAATTTTTAATCTCTTCAACAAAGGGGCATGGCCCACCCAGGGAAATTCCTGGGTGGGCAGCTGCCCACCCTGCCCATAGGGCTCCTACGCCCCTGGAATAATGTATAGTTACTTAGAATCTCCATTGATACTGTACGTAAATAATAGAATACCTAAATAAAATACTTTCTATACAACACTCATTCGTGGAGTCTATATAGTTCTAAAAAACTACTTATCACATTATTTAATCATCTGTCGTTATCTAATCAAGAGTTTTGAAAGTTTTATTTTGTTTATTTTTATTTAATTTTCAAAAATCCATCGAATTTAATACGATTCAATAATGTAATAAGATAAAATTTAGTCAACATTCACTCCTATTTGCATAAAGATTTTTATAAAATTTTTCTATACTTTGACAGAATGCTATTTTTTAATAATATAGGAAATGTGTTGCTTCAAAATTCAAAAACATGCATTATTCAACTTGTTAAATTTAGGTCTTGTACCATATGTAAAATGTATTTCCTCGAGAGCTATTATTTTTGTAAAATTACTTAATGTATTTGTCGACAGTATTTACTATATATGTTATGCTATCTACCTAATAATTTTAAGTTGCTAATTCGTTATTATGTAAAGAATTTATTTTAAATACATTTTCAACAAGTGAACTAATTTAATTCGTAATTGAGGTTATAATCAATAAATTAAGAAAAAAAAAAGATTTAGCCACAAACATTAAAAAAATCTGTTTATTTATGGTATGGTAAGTTGATTATAAAAACATAAAGAGTCTATTCAATATAAAATAGAGAGAAATTTTAACAAAAAAAAAGTATATAATGATAATGAGTATAGTTCAATTTTTGAAATATCATCAATAAAATGTTAACACAATTGCTTGCAACAAGTATGTCAATCTTTTATTATTATATTTTAATATTCAAAAAATTTCTTTTGTGAGCGATGATAGACCTGCAGATATTGTGATATATCATAGTGATAGATACGTACTTTTATGTATTTTAACATTATCCTATACGTAACCAAAAGATGTGAAATGAACATCCAAACAACCTCTATATATGTATTCATTTATAAACTTTCAAATCAAAAACGACGGGTGTTGAAACGTCTTCAACAAAAACGAACTTCATGAACAGGGAACTGAAATAATTTTTAAACCTTCTATTGAAATCAATTCAGAAAACTAATTTTAATTTATCGCTTTTATAATAACAAATAAATATGATTTAAATAGATAATATTGGTAAGCTTGCTTCCTGCGGTTATTATTATTCTTTATGATTGGTGATTAGAGTGTGGTATGTGAATGAGAAAAGTTGCAAAAGGAGAATGTGGTACTTTATTTTACGATTAAATATAGTCAATTTTATAATTAATAATTAAACTGTGTGTTTTTATTAGTTCAACAACACCCATTAATAGGTTATGGTTCCAGTTTTATGGAACAATATTTCCAGTACCTTTATATCCAGTCCTGGATTTGTAATAGGGGCTAGTGCCCAGGGCGGCAAATTTTTTGGGGCGGAAAAATTCGTAGAGTGAAAATTTTCTCCGTGTTATAGAAAATGCTTTGAAAAGTGGCATAGTGTTAAAAACATCTTCAAATTATAATAAATAATTTTTTTCATTATCAAGATTATGGTCAAAATTATAAATATTGTAGTTTCATCAACAAAAAGGAGAAAAAGTTTCAGTGATACATGGTTATTTAAGAATTATTTTAATGCATAATTTTTAATTTCCCGCTATGAAAATTAAAAATTTTCAAAAATTCCAATTTATTGGGTGTGTTTGGCCGAAGTAAGTACTTACTAAATTTTGTAAGTCACTTACTAGTTTTACAAAATTTTCAGCCGGGACACAAAATAAGTGCTAACGCAGTAAGCATGGCTTAATATACGACGCTTTTTTGCTTATCGTTGATGTAAACAAAACGGATTGGAACAGAATTGTCATTGTTCAGATACACAAGCACTTAATTCACTAAATTATCGATATTATTCACTGGCTCATTTAATATTTCTTCCAATAAAATATTTCTCATAAAATTACCCATTTGCAACTATTTACAGGAATTAAATTATATTCCTAAATTTAGTACTGTCAATTATATTCAATCTATGAGGTTATGTACGGGATATAACGTAAACCGGTGTTTTGTGTTATGTTAAGCCAGTAAGTCTGTCCTGGCCGAAAAACGCTATAGTCAGCTTGTAAGATTTTAATTTTTTTATACTAACAGGCTTACTAAGTTATTTTGTGTCCCGGCTGAAAATTTTGTAAGTATAGTAAGTGACTTACTAAATTTAGTAAGTACTTACTTCGGCCAAACACGCTCATTGATTTTTATCCAATTTGGGTTCAAGGGGTTGTCATCATATATCGACGTTCTAAGGTCCTAGAACTCATTTCTAACAAGCATGTAATCTCAACATAACTTTTGAACGGATAGATCGATCGAATTGGGGTTTGGAGCGTTCTAGAATATTCTTAAAGGTTTCGGCTGATTGCTGACTGATTATTTATTTTATGCAATTTTCGGCAATGAGGCTGTGTTTTGCAAAGTGCCCATGGGCGGCACTAATGTTAAATCCGGCTCTGTTTATATATTTAGTGAATTAAACTACTGTGTGAATATTAATATACTGCGTGTTAATTACTATTTTGTTGGTTTGTGCATTAAATAAATTTGATGTTATCATTAAATAAATTTGATGGTAAAAACTTTCATCAATGGAGATTAGAACTAAAATGTGGTATGTGCCAAAGGAAATTATGGACAAGTAGATGAATCAGTTTCAAAACCTGATTCCACAGATAAAGTAAGATTATAACAATGGAAAAAGGATTATGCAATGGCATTATTCATCATAATATGGACATTGAAAACTCCATATTATAGCCCTTCTTTATAGTAGGTTTGTCGTTTGTTGGCTACTCGTAAACTGACTATTAAAATATTTAAAAAATGTCTCCCTTTTTGAGCCGTTCAAAAAGCCAGTTCTAAAAATGGTATCACCAAAAAAATTAGCTACAAATTTTTAATAGCAATTTAAATATATCTATTTAATCATATATTTTACTTCAAAAAGATAATTATTAGTGGGGAAAATCAGCAATTGTAACATCATTTTCTTACATATACATCACAAAGGCTATCATTAAACAAACGATAAATTGATGGCGTTTAGTTGCCAAAATGGCGATAAATCGCCACACCCGACAAACCTGATTGGTAGGCGTAAATGTCGAAAAATGGTTTAAAAACGCTTGATAGCAACTATCCGACTATATAAAACGGCTCTTAAACAAAGTGATACGTGGTGGCTACATTATATTTAAGAGCTTCTAAATTCATCATTTTTGAATCAATTTTCGTTTATGGTTGTTGTGAAATTTTAATAAAGGTATTAAGATACAATTACAATTAAATTTGAAATATCGGTTATAGTAAAAAAAAATTAACAGAAACTTTTGAAAAACAAATATTATGAATTAAAAAAAATGAAAATAAAAATTATTCACCGTTTTTTTATTCAGATACAGTTCAACAATATGTGAAAAAATACACTTGTTTAACAGTATGTATGATATATGTATGATAATTGTAGTAGTGTGTAGCTAACCTATAAAAACAATAGAAACAGTACACACATATTTCTTGCTGTACTTTATCGGACTAAAAATATGACTTATTTTACTACAAGCTATCATCCTACTTTTATCGTGCATAGGATTCATAATATTCTTTTACAATATTGGTGCAGAACAACTAGCCTAATTCTCGTGTTTTTTTATGTTATTGAGTAGCAACTGCAATATCAGTCACTTGCTATATTACCCCTAGTATCGAAAAAGCACATCAAAGTATTTATAAATACAATCAAATTGATATATGGCATCATAATTGTTAGAGAAACAACACAGAAACACCGGAGCCTGAAGTTAGATCTGATTACATTTTTTTATACTTTTTAGTAAAAACTATGCGTGTATGCGCATAGAGGTAAGTGTAAACACTCTTAACTTATTCTACAAAATCGACACCTTAATATTTTTGACACACTAAATTCTATTAATTGTATTTAAAATTTTCAAATTTATTTATTTATTTATTGCCAATTTCATATACTCTGAGCAATATACATTTACAATTACTTCGATTGTATTGTTGAATCAGTATGATGAATTGATCACTATATGCTGAATTGGTCTCGACTAGGATCGCTTTTGGCCTTCTGCAATGTTAAAAGTGTTTAAACCTACCGTTTAATTTTCCGTATTATTGAACTAAAACGACGGTCATAAATGGGGAATACAAACGACACACAAATTGACGATTGAGTCAAAAAGTAGAGGTCAGTTAGAAAAAATCACATGTCACGTTTTTAGATTCACAATAAACTCCTAAATTTCATCAGAGCATTTTTTTAAATTTTCGATAATGATGGACAAATAACTGCGCATTTAGTAACAATATCATTAAATACTGTGAAAGAACTTTGTTTGCCAGCACTGCTTCAAAGCGATAGAAAATAAATTATGAAATAATAAATAAAATATAATTACACTTATTTTTCAGGTTTTAATAAATTTCAGTTGTATATTAAAAGCAATGTTAAAATTATTAACGTTTTTTAAATATAAGTGTCTATTTTTACCACTTTATCTTTTACTACTAGTAATGTAACAAAAAATAAATATATCGCTAAAAAAAAAAAACAAAAAAAAAACAAGATAGAAAAATTAACAAATAATTAAAACTCGAAATAACTGATTCCAAATCGCCAACCATTCTTTCCACAAGCTCTAGTCTCCGGAAAAATCCGCAAAATGTTTTCATAAAACCTTTGTTTATACCATTACAACACAGATTCTGCCCATTTAATTAAAAAGTTCTTAATTGCTCCAAACGATTGCTGATTTTCAGCAATGAAAATATGTACTTTAAAATAATGAAATTTCTTTTTAAGTTTTATTCACAAAAAAATCTAAGACATCATTTTTCTAATAATCTGAATTATATCAACATTAAAATTTTACCAAAATTATATGTTGTTTGACATGTAGAATTCAAAAATTTATAATTTTTGTACTTAAAAAACTAATTGTTAGGTTTCTGAATATAAATAAGTTTTAGGTCAGAGACAAACAAGTGAAATTAACTATTTATGTGATGTTATGACCTTTTATTTATGTAATTTAACTATAAAATTTAAAAAAGAAAACAGTCGTGAAGTCACCCAAACGATAGCGATTGAAACTTATGTGGATATTAACAATTTTTTGGGCGGTAATTTCTAAAATCTTAAATTGAATGAATTTTTTTGTAATCTTCCAAAAAATACTTGAATAATCAATTTTTGCTTTATTTGAATCTCACGTGCAAACTTCATTTTATTCGAAATACACCATAAAATTATTATAAAAGATTATTTGTAAGATGAAAAAACTACTGTTTGATTTTTTAACTTGATAACACTCTTCACGTGAGATTATTTGCTTTATTAATTATACATTTAAGAAAAAAATAATACTAAAATATATAATTCAATATTTGGTTAACTTTGAATGTCTAATGATTTTACTTACCTCTGTATGCGTTGTAATTTAAAAAAATGCTTATCACATAAAATTCAATTCAAAAAGCAGTAATTTTGAGTTTGGAGCATATTACTTTATTTTGCATGGATGTGTTTCCTCTACATAATGTGACTTCTTAGTATAATTAATAATAAACAATCGATTCAAATTTCCATTATAATTATAATGCTTCATTACATTTCGATAAATTAACCTTTTTCTTAATCTCATAGTTTTCAGATAGAAAAATTGTTTGCTTACCTTTGAGTTTTTCAGTTTTTAAATTTTAAATTTTGAATGCATTTCATCTAATTATCATATGAAAGTTCGAATTCGAATCATTTCATGAGTGATACTCGGCATGCTTTAATCATTATGCCGGCTGTCCTAACTTTGGCCATTGAGGGATGTGTCACCAGTTCTGTCATATCACAGAGCATTAAGAGATGTCTATAATTGTGATAGCTCTTGTTAAAGAGTCTAGATTGAAAAAAAAAATTTTTTTGATTGCATAAAAAAATAATTGATACTGAAAATATTTTTTAGAAGACAATTTAATAAAAAGCGCGAATTCAATAAAATGCGAGCCGGGATGACAAAATTTTTCATTGTGTTTGTAATAGACGGAGAGCTGACTACCAAAATTAAAATGATAAGGTACAGTATAAATTTGTGTATAAAAAAACTTCATATTTGATAACAAACCAATAGCTCTGCAGCCAGAACCGTTCGCGATCGATTAATCACGTAAACTTTTTAACAAAATAAAATCATTTTTGACTGTTAATTGCAAAATTATGGTCCAAGATCTAAGTCAGGTATAAAACATTGCCAGAAGTGAATAATATAAATTGTGCAAATTTTAATGACAAAGTGACTGGTGATTTCGTTTTCATATTATTAAATACATAAAAAATCTGGATAATAATTACCAGAAGGCAGAATGGTGGCTAAATATGTAAAAAATGATAATAAGTTGGTGCACCAAAGTTCTAGCAATGTTCTTTTTTAGAATTTATACTCTGAGTTAACTACCTATTCAAAAGAATAGGGCTAACAGGAGAAGATTTTTTAAGTAATTAATAATATGAAAACGAAATAAGCAGCACTCCACTTTGTCGTTGAAATTTGAACAATTTTTTTATAACATTATTAATTTCTGACAGCGTTTTATCCCCGATCCAGACTTGGCAATAATTTTATGCGATTTCTACAATTAGAATCTACTACGCAAAATTTAAGGGCTGCACCTAATGATTTTTCCCTGGGAAAAACTTTTGGCTGCAGAGCTCTGGGTTTGCCATCTAGGAAGAAATGATTTTTGATAAACCTTATTATTGATAATTTTGGTAGCTAGATCTTAGACTATAACATAATATTTCTTGGGATATTAGAAAATAATATGACAGAGGTGTATGATATGAAATACTGGCTTATAGAAGGTGGCGTAACAAGCACACGTTCTCTAAAAAGTGTTTGAAAAAACATTTTTATAAAACTATGCAACGTTCGGTGAAAGTAAAAGTAAAAGATAAACTTAATTCGTATATAGAGGCTTTGTACAGCTCATCTATTTTTTTATAAAATTTATACAACGAAATTATCTGTCTACGATTAGCCAGACCATAACATTACTAAAGTTACGAATTTAACTAATTTTTATAACAAAATAAGGTGTGGCATTAATATTCTTGGGAAAAAATAATTTCCTTATTGGTTTATCAAATTACACACTTTTGTAAATTGTAATTTGTTATTTGAATGACACTGAAAAACAGAAAATTCACTTATTCCTTATTAAGAATAATTTAACATTCATATGTTTCAACTTTAATTTTTTTGTTTTTGGATTGCCTATGTGAATCTTTCATGAATATATCCGAGGAAAAACAAGAACCCTTTGTGCTTAACGCTTCATATCTTAGAAATCATACGATCGCACGAAAAATAATTGATGTTACTTTAAACACTGTACATTTGGTATTGTTACGACGGTTAATGTTTTATAACCAACCCATTATACCCACAATAATTCACTAATATTAACCTAATTCCCCCCAAATCACAAAATTTTTCGAAATATATAAAAAAATTTAGTAATAATTATGTACTAATTAGTTGCTGTGTTGTGATTCAACCGTTTAGGAAAAAACAAAATTTGAAATTTAGGGAGTCAGGTGAGCACTGACTTTGGCCCCCCATTGAGAAATTTATTCGAAATTTATCCAAAGATTTAGTGTCATTTATAATCACATTACTTCATCTATTTTGGATTTTTGGGCTGAAACCGCTTATTCGAAAAACATAAAAAAACAAAATTTGTGATAAAATCAATAATTAGAATCATGGGATCCAAAAAAAAACAAATACACCAAAATTTGTTGCTATTTTGTTGCTCTAAGAATTCGGCCTTACATTTACATAAACTGGCTATATAGTAAGAGCCATATGTAAAACTATGTACCCAAACAAATAATTCTTATGGATACTGTCGCTGGATCGAAAATAAGTATGTGCCAGATATTGGTGATTTGTTTCTGTAAGACTCTGGGATAGCATTTTAAAAAAACCTTAAATTTACAGGAAAACTCGTTTATAAACGAAGAGCTCTTTCCTTAACAAAAACCAATCGATACGTTATTCGGATCGATATAAAAAACAAAATTTCCAGAATTTTTTGCTCAAAGACTCTGGTATTTCGAAATAAACTTATGGTTTACAGTATAATACGTATTTACCCTAAATTGAACTAGTCTTGAAAAGTTGAAAACCTTTAATCGGATTATCGGATCAATAAACAAAATGACCATGGTTTTCCAAATACAAACCTTATACAGAGGAACGAGTCGAAATCACTCAGTATTCCGATCGCTTTATTTTGTTGATTGATCAATCAAGTAAATTTAAATCATTAAAAATAAAGCCAGTTATACCAAAAAAGTAAAGCTGGTGATATAAGAAAATTTTAATTAATTACGCATAAATAAAAGTAATTGCTAAATCAAATGGATTACCATCGAAAGAGCAAATCAGGAGTAATTTATTGAATTATAAAAATATAGAAAAAAGCATTAATTAGCTGAGATATATATTAATATAAGGAAATAATAAAATAAGGTAAACAGTTTTTATAATTTTGATTGCAAATAATTAATTAAATAATAACCTAATCACTGGAGCAATTACGGTTCCTGATAGAGCATTTTGAGAAAAATTTTTTGAGATTTGGTTAAATAAATTTTATTGAACTTCCACGCTAACTTAATTGCGGTCGGTATAGTATTGACTATACCCTACTCTTGCTTTTGACCATTTTACGTTTTAATTTTTATTTTTTTAACGTTGTTATTATTTCATATCAACAAAATTATCAAACAATTTATCTTTAAAATCTTCAAATATAAATAAATGCACTTTGATCATAAATAAAATAACAACTATTTATATTTATTTACTACATACATTTAATATTTATCGTTTAATATTTATGTATAGGCACCTAATTACAAAATATAAAAGTAGGAAGAATACAGTAACAAGTTCTAAACTAAAAACTAGTTTTAATAAATAGTTACTAATCGATTAAATCATATGTTATTATATTCGATTATTATTATAAATACAGACTATTAAATTTAATCACTATTCGCTTTTTTTTTTATATAATTTCAAGGGAAAGTAATTTTTTATTAAATTTATTATTAAAAATGCAATAGATATAAATACTACTATTCCATTTAAGCTTTCTAATCATTTTTAACAAATAAGTTAAACCTGCGAACGAATTTTTCCAGACAATCGAATACATACAGAGTGTTCAAAAAAATGTGTTTGAAAATTAAAATTATTCTTGATTTCTAAACCACCAAAATTTTAACTGAACTTGAAAATAAAATTTTTATCTCAACGAAAATCACATCGTTTCCGAATCCGTTTGCTTAAAAAAACAGTATCGAAGAAAGGTTTAGTTTTTTCCCCAATCAGAATTATCCTCAAAAAATATTTCCAGTTATTATCTTTTCCAGTTTGCCAATTCCTAATCAAAATGATACATTGATCATTTATTAACGATATTTTACTTTTTTAAGACACTTTACTTTTTAATCGAATTACTGTCAACTAGGAAATATCTCGTACTACTGTGCTACAAAATTTCAGATTTATTAGAAATGGCTATAATTTGAGTTCAAAAAGATGGAAAATTTTTGTCGACTGATTAATCATTAAGTTTAATATAAAAACAAGAAAAAATAACAACTAATACAGTTAATTGTTTAGATTCTCTATATATGGTTCAGCAATAGTGTTTGAACAATTTTTATTAATTGTCAAAAAAATCATTACATATCCAGTCCATACAATTATAATAACATATATAATAAAAATATGTATTATAATTATATGTTTTTAACTAAATTGGAACTAAAATCGTGTGCAAATACATGCATTTTACGAAAAAATATACAACAGTTATTTGTATTCAAAAAACAAAAATTGTTTATTCTTCGTTATGGTTGAGTCCTGGATCCACTAAACCCAATGGACATTTTTTGCTCATTCACGAACTTGATCTTATTGCGATTTTAAGTTTTTCTTAAAATCGCAATAAGATCAAGGACATGCGGCCAAGTGGTCGAAAGGACAAACAAAAGTGGACTAATTGATGAATCTATGAACACCTACTTGGCAAAATTTTGTTAGTGGGGTCCCCATATTTGATAGGGTTATATATATATATATATATATATATATATATATATATATATATATATATATATATATATATATATATATATATATATATATATATATATATATATATAGAGAGAGAGAGAGAGAGAGAGAAAGAGAGAGAGAGAGAGAGATAATAATATAATGTTTAATAATAAATATTTTTTTTTTTTGTATATTTCCTAGTTATTTAATTTTAGTTGCAAAGAAAATTTAGCATATTTCTAGTTTATAGAGAGTCGTTTTGGTAAACAATTTGTTGGTTTAATGTTCCAAACATATGAATGAAATTCCAGCTTTCTATCTTGAATGTTTTTTTTTATATTAGTATACATCGTGTTAATGGGAAGATATTTGTAACAAGATAATAAATAGTAGATTTTAATTAGAGAGTCTAATAAATACAAGAAATACTCATTAACAACTTACAATTTTTCAATACCATAGCACCAGAAATGTGCCAGATATCCGTATTATTAAGTTTCATTACGTTAAATTTCATTATCGTTATTTTCCATTACTATAGTTATTATTTCTTAAAAATTACATATTTGGCTAAAATGAAAGGTTGCAACCATTATTGTATAAAGCTTAATGGTAATTCTTATAGCTGACTACCTTATCGTAAGGTAACATACTAATTACTAATTACACTATCCAAATTCAAATGTTTAATTCTTATTCAAATCAAGTAATCCTGCTAAGTGATATAGTTAATATCACTATCTGTATCTGTATCCGCGTTCTAGATACTGATTAATCGTTACCGTTTTGGATACAGATTAATCGTTACCGTTTTGTAAATGTTTATGAAACTGGCAACAAAACAATATAAATTTTCCAAGATTAATATTGAATTTTCAGAGTACCAAATTTATCTATCAATTACATTTAGTGCCTGTTACTTAAGTCATAATTGATAATGGATTCTATCCGAGCAATCATATAAATATTTTCTTGGCTAATTGAAAAATTCATAATCACTTCAATTTGACCACAATTGTTAAGAAAATAGAAATATGTATGAGGTTTTAAATAATTATGAAGCAAATATAAATGAATTAAAAATTTTTTAGAGTGACAATAGAGAAAATGTTCAGCATGGCCTCATTTTATAAACATCGTATCATTTACCGTTCAAGAGATGGAGCGCTCAAAATTTTCGTTTTTGCACTTAAATGTCGAAACTCATGAACCGTTGCAGCGACGGATCTAGGATAGAGAGTAGAGTGCCCCGCGTGCCAGTGGCGTGGGCATTATTATATATGCTAGGTTTTTTTATTTATTTTATTTGCGGGGTGAAGCTTTGGTCACTGGATCCCACTTTTGCTCCGGGTGGCAGAGAGTGAAGATACGTCCCTGAACCGTTACTCCGATTAAAGGGGCAGTTTTACCTATTTTAATTTTTTACTTGCTTAAGAACACTAAATACCTTTATTTATCTTATAATATTTTTATTTAAATTATAATATTTTTATTTATCTATCTAAAATATTAATTTTAAACTGAAAAAAATAATAAAATACATAAAAAAAAGTGTATTTTATAATTTTAAGTAAACGTCGAAGATTCAGGTCGTTGCATTTTGTTATTCCACAAGTATATATGCGTGGTATAGGTTAAATTGACAGAATGAAGTGGGGTCTATGGTATAACCATACGATTTTGGATTTTGTTTGTGTTTCTCAACTATCTATCTATCTATATTTGTTTCACTGTAACTTTCGAACGCCTTGTTCGATTTTGAAAAAATGGTACACACAATGATCACACTCAGGAAATTCACTGTTTAGTGGTGACTAAAAATACCAAATTTTTAAAAATTAAAATTATCTGCCAGTTTTGGGCACGGGTCCATATGACATTGATAGCAGGTTCTATCACTATTAGCCAACTGTACAATTCAACTATTTTTCTTTTTATTTAATACATATATAATATTAAATTTTTTAACATAATATATAATTTGTGTAATATCATGTTTTGAATTCAGTTTTCTAAATTTTTTCAACTTACCGTCCCAGAAAGTTTTGTGTAATACAAATGAAGAAAATTTATTTGCTAACCTCATATCCAAATTACAAATCAAGCTTTCGAAATATATATATGCGATGAAGTATTTTAAAATATACGTTGAAATATTGTAGAATGTTCCTATTTTGATAGTTTTGTATCGCCCTGGAAGATAAAATAACCTCAGCAAAATTTTATATCGATTATTCTGGATATTAAGTGGAAAAAACGGAAAATTGTAAAATAAATTTGACTTTGTTAGCTTAACGCAGAATTACAGAAAATTGTATATGATTTGATGCATTTGTGAAATATAGAAAACGTATTAACTCATTCCATGAAGCGCGCTCGGTATAATATAGTTATTTAGGAAAATATAATCATATATTACATAAAAATCACATTTGCCAACAAAGATTGTATGGATTGATAGATAGGTTGATTATAATAGTCTAAGCAAAACATATAATAATTATGTAATACACTCTGCCTATAATCATTTGATTAATGGAAATTATTGAAAAATTAATAATAAATGAGAATAATTTATTTATTACAGAAGTGTCAGTTGAAACAAATCACAGTAATATAATATTTATATAATTCTTATTTTTTTATAACTGTAAATTATTGATGAAAATCTAATCAATTTTGATAAATGTGAATTTTTTTACGTGAAAAAATTTTTAAGTTGCCTGAGAAATATGGATTAAAAGCAATTGTTTTAATAATCAGAGATGATAATTAATTTTAAAAAGCATTTATCACTGCAACAGAAACTGTTCAAGAAATAAATTACTAAGCATTGATATCGAATGCCTTATTATAATAATGAACTGAAGTTATAATTTTAGCAAATTCCATCCTCAAATAAAATAAACTCTTGGTTTTGAATGGATTATTCAATGGTGCTTAAAAATTTTCTAGAAGCGTATCTTTAGCAAATAAAAATTCGCAATAAAAATTCATTTATTGTGTATTTTAAACTAAACAAATTAGTCTGAGAATTACGCATTGTAAATTTATAAACCAGTAAATATTTTAAATTAATTTATTTGACTAATTTTGATATTATATGAACATCCTGCTAACAATATAATTTCTAAAGTTCTTCATAAAATTAGTGAAGTTTAAAAAAAAGTGTGCAATATTAAAATTTATCGTTTTAATTTACTTAAATATGAACTATGGAGTAAAACCAATATTTAAATTAAAATCATATGGCATTGCGATAATCAAACGAAAAAAAAAACGATATTATTATCGTTATTATGGATTTAAGGATACCTAATTATCTTAACTGTCGATATACGGTGTCAGATTTGAAAAATAAAGAATTAAATTCTACCTTTGTTATTCATTGTTTATTCACTGTTTCGAAAAAAATATATCCTCCGGACACGTCCTCCGAAGTCCAGATTGGCATAAGGCATACCCAATTTCACAATATTTGATTGATTTTTTCTTTCAAATTATTTGCTAGTGAAAATTGAAAAAAAATACAATGTACATTACATTATAGTACATTAGAGATTGTCTTCATTATAGAGGTCTTATTTTCTGTGCCTATTAAGCGTAGACAAACACTAACACTTTACTTCGGCTGATAGTTTGCAGGGTTTACGTAAGAGATATAAATGACTACAAATCCTTCGAGTGAGCGGACTTGTTTATATCGTATATCTAAATTAAATCAAATACAGATAAAAAGTCTAAAGTAAGTAATTAAATAAATCATGTATTTAATTATATTATTTCAATTTCTAAAGGGTAGATATAAATTTGTTGGATATTATCGATTATCGATAATTTATTTATATCAATATATTTATCGAAATATTATTGTTTAGTAATATTCAAATAAACCTGTTTGTAATAACTAAATAATCTACATGTAATTAGTATGTATATTGTTGCTTGTTAGATGACACGCAAGTAAAATATCGTTTTTGTAAATTACATTGCATAGACTTCAATTTATTTGATACAATTTATGAGCATTTTTAAAATAAAATATATAGTTTCAAAGATTATAATTATTTTTGTTCACGTATGTAGAAAACATGTGTTTTCTTTTAAATCTATATTTGGTTATAAAATCTCACATAAGCCAAATATATATTATTCAGTACACTTTATCAGTCTATTTTACCATTACGCCAGGTAAATGGTGCCTGTTACGATTTGAATATTAAACCCATAAAAAAATTTATTTCTATTTAAATTTAAACGAATTCTAACTCGGAACATATAGACACCTTTACTATATAATAATTTTTAAGTGGAGATCCTTTTTGTATATTCATTAGTTGCTATACTCAAACACAAATTGTGCAATTTAGTTTATGAGCTACTTATACAAATTATATAACGTTTTGAAAAACTCTCATGGCCTAGTGTTTTTTCGTTCGTGGTATTCAGCAACTGTAGAAGGTTAAAATATCCATAGGCTTTGAGTGTCTGTTGAGAATACAAACTCATACTGTTGATGAACAGAAAAACAATGATGCTATGTTAATGTTAAAAATACTACAGGTTGTATATTAAACTTTTCTTTATGTCTCTTAACAACAATGTGATAGGTAATTATTTGTAGTATTAAATAATATCACGATTCATATTTTTTACTAAATCTTTCCCAATTCTTTTTAGTAAAAACTGGGAAGTTTTATATTTCATTCGTACTTTTTTCTATGATTAATTTTTGCCTAATTGAATCATTTGGTTATGGTTATAACATCAGACGTTTTATATCTAATTTACAATTTATGATACAATTCGTTATCAATTAAACTCAATCAAATTCGTTTTTATTAGTTAGATTTTCCATAAATCGTAATTACTCTGTTTCTTGTTAAAATATATTTATTACATTAATATACTAATAAAATATATATATTACACTAATTAATTCATAATTTGCTTGGCCATATCTAAAAATATATTATATTATATATAGTCGCTAGGAATTGTAATTTAATTATTTATCGAATTATAGAGTTATCTTATTGAAACATATTAACTTTTAATTGAGCAATTTAACATTGGTCTTATGGGGTAACCTTCAAACATTGATACATTTCTGTATTTTTCTCGTAAAACTGTCGGTGAATATTTTTAAAAAACTTATGGATGAAAGTAAATATATTAGTGATAAATTTAATTCAAAAACATTTACACTTGCCCGACTAATTAAAGTGTATTAATTAAAAGAAAAATAAATGCCGCCACTAGCCAATGTTAAATGTATATCTATATATTGAAAAAAATCATATGGTTACTGCGTTCCCCTTACCGCGCTAGAGTCGATACCTATCCCCACCCCGCCTGGCGCTCGTACTTCCTTAATTAGAATTATATACTTAAATGTTATTGTTATCGTTTCCATACTCACATTAGTGGTAAAATATATATATATTTAGTTTTATTAAAGTAAATCAAATAAAAATCTTTTTTTGGTCATTCTTTTCAATATTAATATTCTAGGGTGCCCTTCAACTAAATACATGGCAACGAAATGGCTGGGTCTCCTTGAACAAGGTGATTGAATGATGGAATCTCTTGGACCAATGTGATATTTTACCGTCTGTTGGTGCATGGGCCTGCAAAATCGGCGATGTCCAAGATCATATTATTTTAATTAGTATTTTGCATATATATAACAGATGGCTAATAATTACGTATTCAACACCCCCTTTGGAATTTAATTCTATTCAATTATATTTTTTTTATTTACCAATTTAAGATACTAAATTTTAATTTAATATACCATACATATTACCAACGCGCATTTATAACATTGGTAGATCGATGCAGGTCAAAGTAATGCCTGCAAAAAAAGTAATCAAATTACAAATTTAAATTATGCTAAAGTGAATTGTGTGTCATTATTTTCACTAAGTCGTATATATTTTTAATTAATAAACTTTACTCATTTAAAAATTTTTAAAAGTCAATGTTATGCTTGATAACGCAAATATTAGACCAAAAGTTCATTCTGTTTATGGCTTAGGTTTTGAATGACCTATACACAAATATAGGTTTATAGAATAACCCACTAATACGACTTCAGAAATTAGTAGGGATTTTATTTTTAGGTCTTTCTGTCAAGACGTTTTTGAATAAATATTATTAAGAAGTTGAATAGGAAACGTTAAAAACGGCATGGTTCTGGTGAAACAATTTTCAGGTACATTTCAAGCATCTTCTTTTTTCTTAATATTTATTACAATGTCAATTTTGTTATTAACAGTGTTTCAAATGATAATTAATGACTCAAGTAATATATAACGTATAAATTAACCAGTGATTTTTTTATGAATTTATATTGTTACTCGAAACATTGATAACGTATGAAAACTAAATAAATATTTCTATTTTTAATATTTCTATTAGTTTAAGACTAAAGTTTTTAGCCATCGAGACATTTTAGCCATGAGTTTTTAGCATGGATTTCAGCGAAATCCATGCATTGAGTTCATTGGATCATAACCTAATTTTTGAACCTTAAAAAATTGAAGAAAATATCAGGAACAAACAATTTTTGTTGTTTTCAAAACAAACAAATATTTTCGTAAAATGTTCGTATTCGTGATAATTTAATTTAATTATGTAATTCAATGTTTGTGAGGTATATAAAAATTCTACGAGACGAATGGAAATTTTGTTGATATTATAAAATCTATGAAATTCATCTGTAATAATACTTTTACACAGGCAAGTAAGTGGTTCATATCGAAGCCATAGAAAAATGCATATAAATTTATTTTTATAGTGTGTATATTATTGTTTAACAATAGCAATTTTTGTTATTATTACCTTACATATTATGTTATTATTACCTTACATATTATGTCTTTTTACATTATTTACAAAGCGCATGAATTGATATTGCCTACAGATGCACTGAGCCGATAGATCTCAGCTGACGACAATGTTGTCGGAAATTCTTGCTTATGTAATTTATGTAGGTGATTACCTATACAAAATACAAACAATTTCACTAAACTGTTAAAAAATTATTATAAATTTAAAAAATTTTAATTTACTTGTAATTGTATGGAAATATGTTAGCCGAACAGATTAAAGTTATTTTTATTAACTGAAAAAAGACACAAGAAATTTATAATAACTGACTTGTACAAACTTACCAAAATTCAATAAGCTGAAAAGTCCAGAAAAAAATATAAACTAGCTGATTATGTCGTTTTCATTGGAAAAATTATTTAGTTTTCATAAGAAAGTCCTACAATATTATCGTGAGCGGAAATCTATCGGCTCCGTGCGATTTACTTGCCTGTGTAAATGTATTGTAACAGATGAATTTCATAAATTTTATATCATGATAATAATAATACATATTTAAGTGTTTAACGTTTTAGATTCATTAACCTTCGATTTGGTAAAACTCGATAGAATAACGTTTTAATATAATATGTATATATATAGTGTTTTGTCTTGTTCGCATACTTTGCCTTCATCTATGCATCATGGCGTTCCACCAAAAATATATACTATACCAAATATTAATATGTATCCAAACATAATATGACCTTCATTGAATATTTTATTGTCATTTTCTACAATTAAAATAATGTTATATATTATGTGACATATAAATAAATATTACATGAAATAACTATCTATGTAAATGGTATTAATTAATTTTCTGCATTGCTCAAAATCTTGTTGGAAAACTAAAATTAAGATTCATTTTTGTCAGTTCTTTTTTTAATAATTAACGACAAAACACCTGCAGTTTACATGTATTTTAATAGGAATTATATCACGTTCATGAACTAAACGAATGTTTTATTTTATGCATTTGATCAGTTGCGTTGCGTCAATCTAGTAATATTATTTTGTATATAACAACTTTATGTCTTAATTTTATATCTATTTAACAGACACGCAAACGTTCAGCGCAGATTGGCACAACATAGATGAAAAGCACCTACCATGTTTTAAAGACAGCGCAAGATATCATCGTTAATGTTTATACCAACATTATAATTATATAACTATTTTACAGTGATAAGTAGATTTCATACAATAAAATAATAAAGAATATAAACATATCTATTCGTGATGAATTCTAAAATAATTTAACCATAAGTCACAACTTAAAAAATCGAATATATTTTTCTGTTGAATTCAATGCTACATGAGGAGACTAAAATTTTTGTAAAAGGTTTAAAATATTGTTAATTTCACTAAAAAAGGCGTCGAAAACAAAAAAATGATTAGATTATGTAATTTATGAGTAAGATTTAATGAAACTGAATTGAGTTCATTCGATACAATTTTCACAACTTGTATCTCCCAAATCTCCTTAAGCTAACAAACACATATATACAACTACAATACATATTATTTGATATATGTATTTATAACTGTACAGATTGGATATTTAGATTATTTTATGAATGCAAATGATAAATAACACCAAAAATATTTATATTCAACACATTAGTGTTGGGTAATCAAAGTAAGTCAAATCGAACCTATCAATTTTCAATTTTTTTACATATATATCTTGATCTTGACTTGAAGTTTGCACTTTAAAAAATAAATAAACAAATAAATAAATAAATAAAACAAACTTCTTTACTTGTTTACAATGTTCATATAGGGTAAATACTTGACACTCTGTATATTAATAATTGTGTTTATTTTAAAATGTATCAGATTTAATCAATTTACATTTTACATAAATACTGTTTTATATTGTTGTTTCAATAGAAATGATTTAGTCACGCTTATGCCATTAAGCTGTCATGCAATATGTGACAATCTAATGTGTCACGTAATTATATTTATGTCATTTAGGGTTTTTTGTCATTAGTGAATTTATATAAAAAAAAAAGAAAGGGAACTTTTTGTTCTGTACCTATTATGGAATTTTATTTTATTTGAATTTTTTTGTTAATAAAAAATTCTTTCTAAATTAATTGATTGCACATTACCCGTAGATATCACTAATATTCTTCACTAAAATTTATGCTAACATTAATGCGCTGGTCTGATAGAAATGACATTTGACTTATTACCTGCATTGGGTATAAGAAAAGGCTGAATCATTAGAATTTATACGATACACAAAATTTGTAGTCGATATAGTTATAAGAGTTTGTTGCATAGGTAATAATATGTGTTATTATATATTAGGGTCATTCTCAGTTTAAAGGTAAATTAGATATCAATGATACATTTACATACTTCATTTAAAAATTTGAAAAAATTACTTTAGTGTCTATATTGCACAAACCTTATGGGCATTCAATTTCAATTTATTATTTAACTTGATTTTCTCACAAATCGGACCTAAAACAGGCAAAATGTCTCTCAACTGGCATGCCTCTTTCCTGTTTTTACAGTAAATCATTAACTTCATGTACGCCTAAATCCAATACAAAATTTTTTTTCTATACTTGTACTTATCGTTAAGGATGATTTTTAAAATACGTCATGTATCCATGGGACCTAATTAACCACTTTTGCCAAATCACGAACTCTATTAAACCCAAAATACGCCACCAAAATTTCATCTCATTTCGTTTATTTTACATTCTTATTCAATTTTTTGAACCTTTATTCAAATTTTTGTAAATGCCTTCAATATTTTCTAGCGTTAAAATTTTAGACCTAATTTAATAAATCCTCATACTTTTAATACTAGCTGATACCCACCACTTTCGTTAAATTACAAAACATATCAGATTTAATATTATTCAGTAAAATTTTTAATTTTGCTTTTGTTGCTTTTTCTTTAAACGATTTTACAGCATGTAAATACGGGAGAAAGAATCGTTGGCCGCCGGAAAAAGAAATTTAAACCTCTGGTCTTGATTCGGTGAAATTACAAAACACTAACGAAAATTTTCAGACCAAAAAGGGAAGAAGCATCCTTAGCTTTGTTTCTTCAGGCTTTCGTTCTGGCCTCGGCCTCAGCCTTAGTCACAAAGGATGTATGGACGGCCTGTGATCTAAAACATTTATATTCATCGAAAATTTATATACCTACTATCAGAATTTTGCCTATCAAACTATTATACTATATGTTATGCAACCTGAAAATTATTTTGAAACAATGCTCAAACATATCCTCAAAACATCATACCACATTCACCAAATTCAAAGGTAAAATTTTTTTTTCTTTAAAAAAAATTCCTCTTTGCAGAAAAAATATACTTTTTCTACAGTAAACCAGTATTTAATTTGGTGGTCAAAACTCTGATAATAGGCATATAAATTTTTAATGAATATATATCCTTTAGATCACAGGCCGTCCATACATCCTTTGGTTTATCTTTTAGAGCACAGGCCGTCCGTACATCCTTTGTGAGTGAAGCGAACACGTTCTGGCCTTTGAAGAAAAGCTAAGGGTGCTGCTTACGTGGAAAAAACTAAGGCTTGAAAAAACAAAGCTGTTTTTTTGCTAAAAAAAGTGCGTCTTTGAAGAAAATACTGTAAAAATGATTTTTAACACAATTGCTTTCTTAAAAATATTTACATTTTGTTTGTAATTATGAGTTCAATTATTTCAAAACTGATTCGAAAACTGGATACATTATTATGAAATTTCTTAAAGAATTATGTTTCTTTGAATATAAATACTGTAAATATGATTTTAAACAACTAAATTATGAGTTTACAACAATAGACAACAAGACAGAATGGAAAAATTAATACATTAACATGAAATTGCTTAAAGAATTCTATTTCTTTGAAGAAAAATACTGTAAAAATGATTTTTAACACAATTGCTTTCTTAAAAATTATTTACATTTCGTTTGTAATTATGAGTTTAATTATTTCAAAACTGATTCGAAAACTGGATACATTATTATGAAATTTCTTAAAGAATTATGTTTCTTTGAATATAAATACTGTAAATATGATTTTAAACAACTAAATTATGAGTTTAAAACAATAGACAACAAGACAGAATCGAAAAATTAATACATTAACATGAAATTGCTTAAAGAATTCTATTTCTTTGAAGAAAAATACTGTAAAAATGATTTTTAACACAATTGCTTTCTTAAAAATTATTTAAATTTCGTTTGTAATTATGAGTTGATAACCATTGGTAACAAAACTGATTCGAAAACTGGATACATTATTATGAAATTTCTTAAAGAATTATGTTTCTTAGAATATAAATACTGTAAATATGATTTTAAACAACTAAATTATGAGTTGACAACAAGACAGAATGGAAAAATTAATACATTAACATGAAATTGCTAAAAGAATTCTATTTCTTTGAAGAAAAATACTGTAAAAATGTTTTTGATTTACTCTAACGAATTTGTTTTCTTAAAATTATTAACATTTCGCTAGTAATTTAATGAATGGACAACCATTAGTTACAAAACAAAATTTAAAATGAATACATTTATATGAAATTTTTTAAAGAATTATGTTTCCTTGAAGACAAATACTGTAAATATGATTTTTAACAATTTGCTTTCTTAAAAAGTATATATATTCCATTTGTAATTATGAGTTGACAACAACTGACAACAATACAGAATCGAAGAATTAATATATTAATATGATAATCTGACGTTTAAAATTTTGTAATTAAAGACGAAAAATCTAATTGGTTAATTTACTAATATTATAGCTTATGTAAACTCTCTGAATAAAAAGCGTCCCATTGGTGAATTTTTAAAATCGGTTGAGTAGATTACGCGCAAGACGTAACAAACAATCAAACAATGCCACATTCGTATATAAATTAGTAAGAATATTAGTATATAACAAATTTAAAGTCGTAAACTCCGATGTTTCTGTCAATAATGATATAATTTTTACATTTTACGACAAATAAACTGAAAATAACAAATTTTTTATGTGGTAATAAATTATTTTTGTTGTGGTTGAAGGCTGCTTCAATAACTGAGTCATTATCGACCATATTATCGCTGTACATAATTACATATAAATCTTGAACAAAAAAAAATTAAACACATGCATAATTTTTTATTAAATTCCTTCGATTAATTTCTCCAATTTGAGAAACACCAACACATTGTTAACACTATGCACATTATTTAACCATTGATGTAGGGTATTGGGTAATTTCGCTAAAATTTGTATTTCAGATTTGTAAACTTATATACAAGTTTATACAGGTAAATACTAGTATATGTGTAATGGGCTATTTGCAAATATTGTCTCTACAATTATTGACTCCACATGGCCTTTCGTTATACATGTTTTGTAATAGTCTATGTAGAGTAAGATCCCAGAGCGATCAGAAAACTTATTTTCACACAGATGAAACTTTAGGATCACAGTCGCGTCTCGTATACTTTAAATACCTGAGCATTTGTAGAATTCGTTGTGTTACACCTGGGCAGGTACCAGGTGAGACAGGTAACAAAAAATGAGAGTTATTTAACTTAAATTTACATGGCTGATTTTTATATATATTTCCTAGAATATTATTTTAGAAGTACTAAATTAAGTGTCAGACACTTTTTATGGACCAGAACTTTAGTCAGACGCTTTAAAGCTCCACAAAAAATATATAAAATTTACTTATTTTTACATGTCTGACATTTAAATATGGGAACCGAGACATTATGCATACTCGCTCTGGAACGTATGCATAGCATTCTTACGCTCGTACTTATAGCTAAATAATTTTTCTGTTTAGGGGATGTTTGGTCATTCCAATTCGTCTGACTGATTAAATATAACTTTGTAATAGTTATTTTAATAACATATTTAAATGTCAGACATGTAAAAATAAGTAAAGTTTATTTATTTTTTGTGGAGCTTTAAAGCGTCTGACTAAAGTTCTGGTTCATAAAAAGTGTCTGATACTTAATTTAGTACTTCTAAAATAATATTCTAGGAAATATATATAAAAATCAGCCATGTAAATTTAAGTTAAATAACTCTCATTTTTAGTTACCTGCCCAGTCTCTCCTGTTACCTGCCCAGGTGTCACACAGCGATTTCTACAAATGCTCAGATATTTAAAGTATACGAGACGCGACTGAGACCCTAAAGTTTCATCTGTGTGAAAATAAGTTATGTCTGATCGCTCTGGGATCTTGGACTAATGTTTGTTATACTAGAAGAATAAAAAAATGTGACACTTTTACTTATTTTCATTTGTTTACCTATTTTAAAACATTAAATATTCGATTGTTGTGTGATGTTGTGTTCAGTTAGCCGTTTATCGGAATCCATTTTATTTATGTATCTAAAACATTATAAACTGAAAAAATGATAAAATACACTATTAAATTAGTGTATTTTATAATTTTAAGTAAGCGAATCAAGTCGTCGCGTTTTTTGATTCCACGAATAAGTACAGTTTATTTAGATCTTACATATCTAGATGTTTAACTCAAAGTGTTACCTCTTTTACAAGGACCTAAGCTCTTTCATTGCCTCTAATTCCTACATGTGCCAGAATATAGACACCGACCAATTTTTTATACTCATATAGCATTCGCATATTTGTGTTTTTATTAATGCTTCTAGTGATAATTGGGAGTGTGTTCAGAATAATTCCTTTATTGTGTAGAGATTTGTTAAATTTTTGGACTTTTATGCTGCCTTGATAATAGTAGAAAGTATACAAACTTTTATTTCCTATATCCGCTTAAAGTACGTATTTACTTCGTTAATTGCAATTCTCAGCAATTATGTGCACGTATTTAAGTGAAACGTCGTCAAATTTCGATGGCTGGGATGAAGAATTTTCGGCAATTGGAGGTTTTGAATATTCAAACATATACAGTTTTGGGGAAGAAAGTATGCTCTACTAATAGATATTCACCTGCATGTATTTATAACCCAAATAGAAAGTATGTTTGAAGGACATCTAAAATTTGCTGATTAGATTTAGGTAAAAATTGAAATATGAATTGGCTGCTAGAGTGGACAAAATGTCTTAAAATTAAAATTGTTTAAATTTGCAGATTTTTAAGAGAATGAAGTGTGGTTAAGTTTTCATCAAACGATGTGAATCATATTATTGAATGTGATCTACGTATTTTTCGCCATAGCCACCGCAAATATGGCATAATTTTTTTTAAATTTAAATATATATGTTGGACTACCTATTTAATTATATTACGGTGAACATTGGTTAGTTAACAGGTTGAGGCACAGAGGACAAAAAATACCCTTAAGCCTTTTGGATCATAAAATATTTTGAGACGTTTTACAAAACCATGTTTATGGTAAATCACAATTAAGAAGCATTTATAAGTCTATTGGTTTATACATTGGTTTATTGGTAAGATCAATGGTACTCGATTAGAGATCATTTCAGGAAGTTTTATAAAATGTAGAATTTATATGAATAAGTAATCTTCTGTAAATGCGTTATCGAACCGTGCATTCCATTTAAGGTGTAATTAAATTTTTTTATTTAATAAAGCACGTCACTATAATTTTAAATTCGAAATTTCAGGATCAGGAGATTGCTTTTGACTTTCGTTATGAAAATAAGCTTGTGATTTGTTTTTTTTTTCTTCCACTTAAATCATAAACTATAAGGATTATAAAATTTTTTTAGCTTATATCATTATCTACCACTATTTCTTATAACCTTTTTTCTATCATTGAAAGTTATAAGCAAAATTATACAAAAAAAGTATTAAATTTCAAATTAAGCGTATTCTTTAAAAACGTACGTCTTTTAAAACTTTGTTTCAATAATTTTATCAAAAACTGTAATGACAGCTTTTTTATAAAGCATATTTTAACAAAAAAATTATCTGTATATGTTTAGGAATTTTCCTTTATTGAGGTGTCTCAGAACTTCAAAGCGAAGCAAGCAATTGCTAAATGAAGTATATAAGTGTATACAAACTAATAGTATATATCATCTGCAACAAAAAAGAGATGATCAATTCGACCCCTGTGCATATTCTTGGATGTGTATTGTCTCACAATTTCATAAAATCTTAGAAAATAACCTGAATGTGGTCTGTATGGCCCACCCAGATCTAATTCGTAATCTATATTTTTTAAACCTATATAGAGTTTCTTGAGGTTCTTAAAATATGTTGAATGCTTTTGAGTTTCTAAAGAATACACGGAGCATCTCATTGCGGGACCTCTCTAAACGAACAAGATATTATCAAGAAATTCGGATGTGTTGATTCGGGGTTCACTTTGTGTAACATGATTTTTATATTTCAACTAATTATCCTTCTATACTCTGTCAATTCGTTAACTTTTCACGCATAAAATTGCGGAATCAATTTTGATGAATTTTGGCTTAGATATATTGAACCCAAGAAAAATTCATACCATTCTTTCGTCATGAAAAAGTAACTGTTATTCGCCCGCTTTGTTATATATGCACACATGTTTTTATACAATGTATTTAAATATATTTTGTATTTTGGTTTTGATTTAATTTTTATTTAGATCTTAAACAAGAATAGAGGCTATTTTCCCGCCAAATAGTAGCCGTTATCTTCGTGCTTTGTTAATTTATTGAATTCTATACTTAATTAGCACTGAGGCGGAGTCTTTATCTGTAGACCAAAGATTTCCTTTTCTTGAACCCTCAGTAAACGTTCAATACAAAACCAACAAAAACAAAATTGATAATTAAACTAACTGCTTTTGAATATGTTTTTGTTACTTTTGCGGAGTGAGTTGGGTATCAGCTAGTTAAAAATAAAAATACATCTCTTTGCGTAATGATGTACATAGGTATTCTTCGACTTTTCAATTCTACAAATATAAAACATGTGAGTAATTAATTTTATCTGAAGTTTATAACGCTAGCCAATATTGAAGACACGAACAAAATTTAAATACAGGTGTTCTTAGAATTACTTAATTAGTCTATTTCTGTCCGACCGTAATCCAAATAACTCAAAGACGAAAGAAATATTTTATAATTATCAAAGCGAACTCTATGATTTTTGTAATAAATTTCGATTTTTTTGCCCCAATTTCCTAGATCAAATTATTTTGTATTTTTATAAATACACATTTCGACTACAAAGTAATCATCATCAGTATGGATTAGCTTGTTTACTCGTTGCTAATTTGTCAAATCGTCACCAAATTAGCTACGAGTTGTAATGATTCTCTAAGCAGACGTTATTCGTTGCTAATTTGTCAAATCGTCACTAACTTAGCAACGAGCAAGATCTCCTCAGAGAATCATTACAACTAGCTAAATCATACTGATGATGACTACTTTGTAGTCGAAATATGTATTTATAAAAATACAAAATAATTTAATCTTGGAAATCGGGGTAAAAACTTCGAAAATTATACGGAAGAGACAGTGAGTTGAAATTTCGATAGCATTTTCTGAACCTAAAAATTGAGTTTTAGTCCGTGAATAAGCATATCTGATCAAATACGTCCGATGGATCCATGATCTTAACTTTAAACCATAAAATATAGAAAAAAAAATTAAAAAACAATAACATTTCTTTTTTCAAAATAAACACCTTTAATTATTATTTCAAAAACTGTTTTGATTCATTACGACATCAGCTTAATTCACCAAATATACACTAATAAAATTAATGTGTATATAATTAATACAAATTTGTATAAAAATTAATACAAATTAATTATACAATAAACTCGTAAAAATAAACCATATATGAACGGAGTTTATCGAAATTTTTAAGAACTCAAAACGTAAATGACCACACGAACAATTTTCGATCTCCTTTGTTTTAGACTTTATTATTTTAATTTTAATGTAATTTATTTATTAATTTTTTAAAATGACAAGAGTTTTATTTATTTATTTTAGCTGCGTACCTGTGTTCTGAGATTATATAATTCTTCAGTATAAATAATGTTACAAATTGGTATATTTTTTAGCGCTTATATTTTCTCACTTAGAATTAAATGAAAGAATGTAAATAATTTAGTGTAATAATAATAATAATAATAATAATAAAGTATATAAATAATACGTACACAAAATTTAGAAGATATCTCTCAAACAATACAAAACACAAGCTTAGTTCGACAAATTAAACATTATGTCAAAAAATAAATTATTATATATATGAAATATAAAGAAAACTATATATATAGTTTTTTGAGAATCATTACAACTAGCTAATTCATACTGATGATGACTACTTTGTAGTCGAAATACGTATTTATAAAAATACAAAATAATTTGATCTGGGAAATTGGAACAAAAAATCGAAATTTATTCGAAAAATCCTAGAGTTCTCATTAATACAATTATAAAATTTACTATGGTTATTATTATCATAAGCTTCGATACCTTTATTTGAATAATTATTTAGAAAAATATAATTATTTCTTTTACTTTAGTCAGCAAATGAAAATCTGGAATTGATAAAACATTAATTAGTCCTTTAAAATGGAGATTTAAATTATCATCAGGCACTTTTTAATAGAAAATTATTTTAGCATAAATTTAAAGTATTCATAGATCAAAAATTTTGAATTTAATTTAGGGGGTAGAAAAACATCAGAAAATCACCCAAAAATCACTTTTTTGAAAACATAAAAATTTTTAAAAACATTAAAGATAGGAAAAAAGTCCGAAACAAAAAATGTCGTTTTTCATCATTTTTAACGCATTTGCAGTAGAAACCGAGGTATTTGCAAAAAAAGAATATAAATGTATAGCTCGGCCACAGAGTTTGAAAAAATTCATAAAAAATCGAAAATGCGAAAACTTATCTGTATGCATTAAGCCTCATATTATGCGCAGTAATCATTAAGTACTTTCAATTGTAATCAACATCAGGTTTAGGGGTGATCTAACTATGATGATTCAAACCGATGAAAAAGCATAAAATTTTCTTTTAAGAAAATCGCCTCCACAACACTCCGAAGTATGTATTTTTTTTTTTTTTTGGTTTTTATTAGTTAGACTACTCTGGCGACGAAAATATGCTTTATGATGATATTTTTTAAATTTTAAGTACATATTCTTCAGCGAGCAAAAAAAAAAGAATTTTTGACATTTTTCATTGTTACGGCTGAAACATGCACTCAGGATGAAAAATGAATCAAATAAATTCGACACTAGAGTGCTTTGAAAATAAAAACTGCAGAACAATTGAGTTTTAATGTACTCTAAAAACGAAACGACACAGAATTGAAAAATTTTGTAAGATAGATTTTTGTTAAGTTGCCCAGGACAAAATTCGGAAAAGGACCAGTTTCTTATAAAATTTAAAAAATGGAATAAGTGTCCAAAATCGGCTATAAACTGCAATTATTTACAAACCTTTTTATATATTTGCGTACGATGTGAATTTTGTTAGGAATCTTCAAACTATCTTTTCTACTAGTTCGTTTAGCTGTAGTCATAATTTACCCGAGACGTCGATATTACTTCTAATTCCTAAGTAAATATTAAATAAACGCTGTTTCGGTGTTTTCTTGAAAAAGTTGAATCCGGAATTATATTTAATTTAAAGTTTCAACATCATAACGCATTTTAACGAGTAGTCAGTCAATAACATGCTATTCAATGTTAATCAATTAATTGAAATGAAATGAATTTGGTTTATTTATTGAGTTTTTCGTATAAAACAATGAAAGTTACAATATTTTGAATAATTTCCCGCGTTCAAAATTCTCAACCCATATTGATTATGACATCAGAATTTACACATAACCTACAAAAGTAAATAATAAAAATGACATAACAGTAAGAGAAAAACCTACAGAGTACGCATATTATGTAACTCAATAAACAACAAAGATAAATACTGTTTGTAAATCATGAGGGAAACAAATACAGCAAATATTGTTGATGCGTTAGTTATTGTTGATATTCAAGTGACGCTTTTTATACAGCTATTTGAACTAATAATGACGCTATATGAATAAATTATTTTTTTTATTAGCTTTAAATTAAATGAAAAAATAAAATTTTAATTTAATTTGTATAAAATTTTGAATAGAATATAAAGTAATATTACTGTCATAAACGAATTTTATTACTGAAATATACACATTACTCAATATATGTCCGTTTATATTTATGTACAATCATTTTTAGCTAACGATCATGGTTATACATTATATACGTTCATGAAACACAAATTCAAAAACATTTTTAATAGAATGCATTGTAAACAATAACTCGATACAAACAATTTTATCCGATGCTGACTATGAGTTCATTTTACATGGTGAAACAATTACGTAAATTTACATTTAACAAATAAATAGTGATTCATAGTTTTAAACGCTTGAACGTTGGCTTTAGTAAACTATACAATATGTATTTGGAGGAGAATCTTAAAGGTTTCTTCAATATATTACAATATAATTCGTAAAGCCGGTTAGTTTATATATTATTGGTGTGTCTGAAATATATATTATTATTACAAAAAATTATAATGTGATGAAAACACGATCATTTTTTTAATAATATTTTCATAAAAGTGAATAAAATTTTTTTTGGAGTTTCTGTGCTTGTGTATGTGTGCAAAAAGGCTGTGAAAAATTTTTTTAATACTTCTTTTCAGTAAGTATTGGAATTTTTTTTTGCTTTAATTTAATTTCATCCTATGAATCATTCAAGAGATTTTCTTTTCGACTATATATATTAGAAAATATTTTGCATAGAAATATTTTTTTTTAAACTGTTAGTAATCTATGAATAATCAGCACTTTACGAAATATCACTTGTTGCAGTTTCATGTATACGCTGGCTGATTCAGTTTGCATTTTCATAATAATTTTATAAATATTAGATTTTGTGTATTTGTAAGACCTATTGTTGAAAAACAGCCGTTATGGTAATTGTGAGAGTATTATTGTCATAATGTATATTTAATTATCCGGCCGGTTGTTACTGTTATTATTTTTACAGCGAATATAGACACATTTTGAATATCTTGTTTATAAACTTTGAAAATAAAAGTATTGAAAATAATTAGGTATGGGTGTACATTAATATTTTAACTGCGAATAAAATGAAGACTTTAGAATATGAGATTTTTAACCAATTAAAGGTGATTTCTATAAGGCAGTGATTTATTGAAATTGCTTCTAAGTGGGTAATATAAAATTTTTAACCAATTCCAAAAATTAATTTGATTATTTTTTACCAAAAAATTTCAAATTGTAGTTTGTGTTTATTTTGATTATAGACTAGGAACCATAGTACTTTTTGAAATTAAAGAATAACCTAAATTAATAGGAACCATAATAGCACAAATTTATTTTAAGTGTTTTTTTATTGTTGAAGCATTTAGAAAATGAATTTTACTAATTATATATTTTGTTGTTATTGGCAACAGTTGCTTATTATAAATATTTTTGAAAAAATTCTTTTTCCGGACTTGTCATCAAATGTACGAGTTGTGTCAAATATACCTGACATAATTAACATTTATAAAATTCACATAGTCCATGCAGTTAAAAAAAGTTTATTATAAATTATCTGTAACACATGTATTAATTATCTGTAACACATAAATGATTATGCATTAAATTTTTATATAATAATCGTTTCATAACTGGATAGACCATGTGAATTTACTATATTTTATAAATTATTAATAAGTATAAATACCTCAAAAGTTTATAATTAGTAATATGTCAGGTGTATAAACAATCACTATAAACCGTGCTGTAAAAATAAACAAGTATAAATTAAAAACATTTTATGATTCAAAACGTATTAGAAATTTTCTATTTTTTAATATAGTTTTAAAGGTGGCTCATGGATAAATGGAACCCACTCATTCACGAATTTAAATTATCTATTTAGTCCTAGAATACGCCTTCAAAATTTCAGCAGACCATTTCTTTTCGTTTTTGAAATATCTTAATGATATGTACAAAAATCCAAAAACTAAATCCAATTTGCTTAGTATGCCGTTAATATTTTGTAGCGTTACAAACTTAAGACTAAATATATGTAGCGTGTATATATTATGTTTAGTATACAAATTATATTACTTGTATGTATGTTATATTAAATTATTACCAAAAAATGATTTCATACTGTTTGAATTGTATTTTATGAATATGAACCACCTTAATTTAATGTCAAGGTTGCCAAATTTAATTTAAAAACAATTATTTACTTATTGTATTTTTTTAAATTACTTCAATTAAAAAAAATATTTTGAATAATTTTTGAGGTAATGTTTAGGATACGCAACATTTATTTTAAAATGCATTGTGTCATGGTTGGTATGATTTAAACCACCCACAATTTTATAATTATAAATTATTAGTTTCAGTAAATATTTAGTAAAAAAAATCAGCTAATTAAATCAAGTTAATTGTAGACCAAACACCGTACCGCACTCCGTCAATCGAATCATGTTAAGAACAGAGTATAAATATTAAGGATCTAGGACTCCGTCCTTTTTCGATGGGCTATAAATTTGAAGCTATTTAAATTGCTTTAATGTATAAATTGGACAAAAATAAACACGTTTGAACTATGGTAATTTTTTCGTTAAGTATTTCGTTTTTGTGCTATAAGCGATTTAAGATTTTATTCTTTTTACACATAATCGAATTGTATCATATTTTGTGTTCGATTTTTAACTTAAGAATATTTGGAACGATTTAATACAAATTTTCAATACAATTATAACAAAATTTGTACAAAAGTGTTTTAATTCCCCCGGGAAAATTTGGTACTGTCTCGTTCAAAATTTACAACAGTTTTTAAATATAAAATTAACATTGAAAATCAATTAGACATGTAATAAAAAATTGGTAAATTTATACATTAAATATTAAAGAATAATGCCGACCATATGTAATAATATGTAATATTTACAGTAAAATATGTAATATTTACAGTAAAATATGTAATATTTACAGAAAAATTATCTATTACATAGAGAATTATCGATATCGGAATTTTTTCGAAAAATTTCCAGACCATTTTATCGTACTCATTTTGTGATGGTTTCTTTATCTGTTCTTTATTTTAATAATTAATACAAAAATTCTAATCTATGTGTTTAAATTAACATTTAAATAGATAAGAAATTTATGTTGAAACATGGGTTTGAGTAACACAATGTGTTAAAAAGAGCGCAATATATCATTATTGAAAATATTACCAACATTAAAATTATGTCACTATATTACAATGTTGACTTGATTTCATATTTCATAATTCAAAATTTTTATAAATTTAATTTAAAGAATGTATGAAAATAAATTAAATTTGTAAAAAAAATTTAACACGACTCCTGAGGGCAATTCAATTTCAAATTATCAAATGTTGGGCGCTGGCAAATCTCCAATTTTTTTTTGAAAAAAAAAAAATGCACTAATGTCGGGCTTCTCGTCAAAAGAAAGTGACCTTTTTATTTTTCGCTACGTAATTAATCGAGTGACACTCTCTACAAATGAAAAAAAAAACATTTTTCATATCCACAATTATTATTGATTTATTATTTTTCTATTAGTTAAATGGAATAAACGGAGTTTGGAAAATTTCTTTCGAAGGTATTTTAAAAATTTTCGGTTGATTCGTTATGAAATGGAAGATTTTTAATAAAGTCTACTAACCCTCTTATAATTTTCGGATTTCGAAATGAAGCTTAATTATTGAACTTGATAAGCATAGCATGTGGTTTACCAACATTTAATATTTAATTCAAGATTACATGATAAAGCAGTGTTTATCACGTTCAATTCAAAAATATAGTATTATGATAAAAGGATTTTATAAAAACCGTTGTAGATTTGAAACTAACTGTTTATTAGACAAAAAATCTATATTTTAATAGACAAACAAGAATTTTCCCTTTTTACCGAATTTATTATTAATAAAAGTTAAGTTAATGGAATTTGTGTAAATCATGGTACAATATCATAGTCTAAATCATCTTAAACAATATCCAATCACAAAATCGAAGGTTAATGACATTTACTGTTTTACCCCAAACCATTTTTTTATTAAATATTTAAAAAAGTGGACTTTTTTTTACTCCTGTCGCTTTCTCTCTATTATTTAAAACACTAATTGACTTATTTGAAAATTGCACATGTGCTGCAATTTAAATAATATGAGAATAAGAATGAATATGCAGATTTCAAACAAATTGCAAGGCACTAAAAATATGATATGACAAAACACGTTTTATCATTACAATTTGTATAAATTTTTATTCACAAAAATTATTAGGATTACTTAAATTTATTTAAATAGTTAAAGACATGGTCAAATTTCGATCACAGTCAGTAGTTAGAAAATCAGTGCAATTTATAATCAATGTTATTTTCGCTGAAAGTAGTATATTTGAGAATAAAATTTAAAATATAAATATTTATGACTGAACGAAAACAAATAAATTACAAAAATATTTAAAAATCATATACTTTGTATAATTTTTTAATAAAAAAAAATATATCGCGTTACACTAGTTTTTTCTCACGAATTCCTAAGTAATTAATAAACGATTTTAAAATTTAATTAGTAAATAGATTAATTTAAATAATACAGTAGTGTATTCAAAAGTATTTATAAATATTGAAAATAAGTAATAGTATAAACTATTTTTAATCAAAGTTAATTTAAAAATTAATAATTTGTACTACGGGAAATTGATTACATATTCATCCTTAGATTATAGGTACTTATCAATTACAAAGGTAAACATTATTAAATGTTTTACTAATTCAACAAAAAAAAAAACATAAAGTTTATCAAATGCGTAGTTGAGGATTTTTAATTAAAATTAATTGAATTTTTAATACTTCAATGTTTTTTATTGATTGATATATTTGTTTATTTGTAATTAGAATTTTATAAAGTCATAAATATTAAAAATACCAGATGGGAAATCTTATATATTTTATGATTGAATAAACCATTATGGTAATATCCGGACAATGAGCGTGAGCCTTCATTGAAGCGAATATAAACGGCTTATGGAAAAATATTTCTAATAATTGTTTATCTAAAGTAACTAATAGATTTTAGTGTGATTTTTTCGGTTATGCATTTTAGATTAATTATGCTATCGAATTGGTTTTATTGTTGATAGACTGTCATTTAAGTTGCGATGACGATTGTTCTTTAAAAAAAATGCAAAAACTGCGAATTCGCTAATTAAAAAAAAAAGTAATAACATGGTTGGTTTTCTTGCCCAATAAAGCGAATTGGTATTATGAAAAAATGTGACAATTTCAGTGAAAATGATCCAGTGATTGCTTTGCATTTAAGGGAATACAGAAAGTACTATCTGCAGATATTTAAGAATAATACTGGATAATAAAACTTTTATTGTAATTCGGTTTTGTTTGTAAAAGATTTTAATATTTTAGTATAAAAATAATGATTGTAATAAATAAATGTCTATGAAGCGAAATGAGTATTAGATGGAAAATGAGCGTCGCAGGAATACAATAATTAAGAAGAGAATCAACTACCTGACATTTGTTACATTACACTACTAATGATTTGTACTTATATGATTGCTTTCTCATAGATTGGTATTCTCTCCGCTGCTTACTGTTATGTAATGCATGCGCCTTATAACTTTCGTTTTGAATCTTGCAAATAACTGCAGGACTCGTTAAAAAATTTAATGTCTTAAAAAATTCGTATTTTAGTTTCCAATGGTGTGACTGAAAAGAATAGTAGAATTTAGAGGTACTTGAGAATGTAAAATCGAGAACTGCATTTCTGTCATTGATATCTTTCAATGTTTTTTTTTTTTTTTTAGATTTATTCCCTTCTTATTTTATGGACAATATGAATCATTTTAATCATTGTTATATGTAAAACAAAAAGTAAGGCTATGAGCGATTAGAGATACAAAAATAGTAAAAACATAATTTCGTAACATAGTTTGCTCGGCTTCTATTGCATAATTTTAATTATCCATTTTTGAATGTTTGTAAATGTAATATTTTTGTGTAATATACTTTTTTTCACGGTAATTGACAAGTGTTTTTGGAAAAAATCATAACAGTTCAAAAGTATTTTTCTCCAATATGCATAAAACAATCATTTAATGATGTTACCAAGAAAATAAACTTTAATTAAGTAAATACACATGCTTAGAAATTTTTTTGTCATAGTTTTATTAGATAACAAAAGTAATTTTCGATAATCGATATTCGTTTATTTACAAAAATGAAAAAATTTAGCTACCTTTCATTGTTTTCAAACTTTTTCTCGTAACCTGACAAGTAAAAAATAACGAATCTTGGAAAAATAATGGAAGGGGCTCAGCGAATCTTATCCTTTTCCAACTGAAGTTATCTCAGCACGAACGCTTCTTTATCTTTATGATTTATCAAAAATAAGTAGCAATTATTAAATCAAAATTTTACCATTCAAAACATAATCTGTAATAGAAATTTCATAAACAAATTCTATTTTTAACATCAACTTTGGGAACGACCTTAAATAAATGAAAAGCCTTAATACTTTATCGAGACCCCTAATTATTTTAAATTTTTGTTAACTCAATTCTATTTGTCAGAATGCTTTTGTCGATTTTTGCATACTCCACAAGTACCTCCACATCTTCCTCTAATATAATGTACAAAATATATATAGAAATACCTAGAAATCATAATTTAAAATAAATAACCTTTTCTTTATGTTATTATCATATTGTAGAGGAAAGCTTTTAAATGTCAGTTGCAGTAATTTGATATTTATGTTACCTTCAGCCTCATTCAATAAAACCCACATATCTTTATAGATATGTAACAAGCAATCTATTTGTAATATACAAAGAATACAGTTAGTTGAACGTGTTTTGTTGATTACTTGTCTCCTGCATGTTTATCGTATTTATAATGAAGATACAACGAGCTTTATAAATTGCTTAATTAAAATATTAAAATAGTTTGCGATATTAAAAAAATTCATATCTTATTAAATTAAATTTTAATTATAAATTTTTTTTTTACTCCAATTAAAAAAATTTGTTATATTTGAGCATGTTTTTATAGAATTTTCTGAGAAACTTTCATTTTATGTCCATCCGTCTATCGGACTGTCATACACATTCTGACGAAAGCGTATGAATCCAAAACTATTCAACGAATATTTATAAATTTATGGTAAGCAATAGTGGAGATGTTTGGGGGGATACTCTTAATTTTGAAACATCTCTTCTGTCAATTACCTTCCCGGGAATAAAGTGCTCGAAACTTAACTATTTTTTTGAAGGGAAAACGTCTTTACGCACATTAAGCAGTTTTTAGTAGTAGAACTTGTGTATTAGCGTTATCAAGATGGCGTCACCAACATCGGGTTGCGTGCGCATTCTTAGCTTATACATTATATAACCTTGAGTTGGATTTTTGATTCATAATTATTTTAATCGTTTAATTGCTGTGTCAGGTGCATTACAAAACTGAGTATTAAATATGTTAATAGTCATAAATAAATAAGAAAAATGAAGCATTTTTTATTTATGTTTTCTTGTTAATAATTCAAACAAGCCATTGTTATTTTATAGTTTTCACTTCTATCGGTAGCCCCTATGACTGCACAACTTTTTTTTCACTTAAATGCTGGTATTTCATGAACCATTCACTCGATGTTGAAGAAATTTTATATGTCTATTCGAATCTAAAAACGTGTGCTGACCTAAATCTTTGATGGATATTTAAAATTACAAAGTAAACGGTTCTTGGAAAAATAACAACGGTTATTCAGTTTAAAACGAAAGTTTAACTAAGGTAAACAAAATTAAATCTGATTAAGATCTTTTTTTTTGAATTTTTTTCAACAAATGCTTTGTTCTTGTGCTATAAGCGATTTGGATCAAAAATGCCAAAACACGTCGTTTTTAAACAACTCTGTTAGTTGTTATCTACAATTGTTTAATGTTTAATAAGTAAGCAGAATTACTCAACATTAATTGCTGAATTAATTTTCAATTATTTCTATTTTATATTGTTACTTGATATACAGGCACATTCACAATATTCAATTATAATTCATTTGTATAATTAATAATCTTTGATTTATTTAATTTGTAATTAAGTTAAATTTTAAAAGGTGCCGAAGAGACATTTGATATTAATATTTATATTGCTATAATAACAGAAATAAATATGGTATAATTAATTTTGTCATGCAATTAATAAAATTTGTATGTATTAGATAATTGCATTTTTATTTACAAATTGTCAAATCAGATGTCCTGCATTTATCGCCATCGATTCATATACTAAAGAAATAGGAAAAATAGTTCCAAAAAATTATTGAAAATATTTTGACCTTATATACCGTTGTGAAATAATCGTGTACTCACTGCATTAATAAGATAGTTTAATTAGCATTATGAAAAGAAGTTTTTCAGATATATTAACTGGAAATTTCATTATTATTCAATAGAAATTAATGTCGGTTTCGAATTATATAAGGCAATCTGACTAACTTATTGTTCAAGTCAATCTTGCAAACCAAATCCCTTCTAAACCGTTTTTAAACTTAATCGCGCGATAATATTTCTGATAAGTGAAAATTGAAGTCAAAATACCTTACGAATAGAAGAAAACCTTTAAAGAGAGCGAGAGGTGTTGTAGGACACCCAGCAGAAATGTTTTCTTTGCTATATATTACATATTAAAAAAGAACAATCACAATGGAGAAAGGATAATAATAGTGTATATATATTTATTATAAACGTATGTGATAAGATGAACGTTATATTAATATGAAATTTGGATAACTCTTAATATAAAAACCAATTAAATTCACTATTAAATTAACTTTAATATATTAACCGGCTTATATGTTCGTCTCGATAACTCTTCCTTAACTTTAAAATTTTTTATTCGTTTTTATAAATTATAAATTCTACCATCAACTTTGATTGATCAATATTTTTTTTTTTATAATTCAACTTCCAAATAACATATAAATTGTGTATATTTTTCATCTTATCAAACCCTTGATTTTTATAAGCCCTCTCGATGTGCTTAAGGAAAAAGGAAACCTTTACGTGACAAAATAATAATTTTTTAACTAGCGACATACCATTTCTTAAAATTGGTTTAGCTTGTAGTTATGAGGGAACATGAAAACGGACATTCATACGTACATGCGAGTCAAATACATAACCCTCTTTATTCACATCGTCGCAGTCGGGTTAAAAACATTGACATTTTATCATTTTGAGAATATAGACTTATAAAATAAATGATCAATTCCTGACCTTTTAAATGGTGTAATTATTTTCCTAAAAATTTATATATACGGTGCTATTATCCAACATTATTTAATCATAAACTATAAAAATTTAGAAAATTAATATTAAAACTCCTTATGACAACTGCTTTTTTGGGCAGCTATGTATCTCTGAATAAATGGATAAGTCTCTGGGAACGGTAGTAATGTTTTTTTTTTTTTTTCATTGTAGCTTATTTTATTATTGTTAAATATTTTATCAAAAAAGTATTTTATTTCATTATCGGAATATAAAACAAATTTGAAAAACATTGTGATGAAAAGTAAATTCTTTGAATTTTTTTAATAAATTTCATGTTATTAAATTATTAAATAATTAATTGTAGATATTGACATAAAATATGTATGTTTAAAAATTTACTTTTCATGTTAATTTTTTTTAAATTTGTTTAATTCCGTTGATAATAAAATAATTTTACGATAAAACAGTTTTATAATTTTGAAGAGGCACATATTATAGTGATATCTTTCACTTATCAGACAAACCATTCATATATTTGGCTGGTGGTGTTGGCGTTCAGAGATTTATTTCTGACCAAAATGGCAACTGAATCACACTTTTCCAATTTTTTAACACTTACAAATTCTTCGATATTACTGCAATTTTCATAGCCTTAGGGATGCCATATCATTTTAAATTGCGTGAATGCAACCAAAGTAAAGAGGAAATTATAAAGTTGCAAGATTGAGTAACATTTCACTGCGCTCAAAATGTATAGCAGTTTTTGTTTTTTTAAATAACTTTACTTTACTAGACAAATAAAAAATTTGAAATAAGAACGTACAATCGTAGTTTTACTTACTTTTTATTATGATTTCAAAAAATATTTTATCATAATATTATAGAAGCAATTTTAAATTTTAATAAAACTGTACGCTTTTAACTAAGCAAAATCATAAAGTCTACAGAAATTTTTCGAAAAAAATACCTAGTTAAATATGAGCTTGATTAAAAATTGGATTGTTTGTGGTTTATGTTAGTCTCCCGCACTATCTTGATCACAGAAATATTCAAAAACTATAAACAAATTTTGTGCTATTTATGTGTGAATTATTTGTTCTATTTCGGATTTTGCTGCCCCACCGGTTAAGAGGAAAAGACATTTGAAATAACGTTAACATTAAGGTTAACGTAGCCCCCATGTCAAAATTTCCGAAAACGAATATGCCAGAATTTTTTGCTATATTGTTGCACTAAGTACATTAAGAAAAAAAAATTTAAACCATTTACAGTAAAATTCGTATATTTCGAATATAAACCTGAATATCGCCAAAGAACAACTAATGACTACGGTGATCGGATCGAAAAAACAAACGTTTATAATTGAATTTTTAGCTAATTTGTAGCTCTCAGGATCCTGCTGTAAATTTTGAAAAAAACAAACCATTTAGAGTAAAACTCATATTTACTCAATACAATGCAGGATTCAGCCAAACAACGACTAATAAATACGGTGATCGGATATAAAAAAACATACCTAGCAGAAGTTGTTGCTATTTTGTTGTTTTAAAAATTCAGCCTCTTACATTTTGAAAAAATACCTAACATTAACAGTATAACCTGTATATAAACCATATTATAATATATATAAAGCACTAAATTATTTTATAGATGTCGAAAAATTTTGTAATCAGAGGCTGGGTAAACTTGGGTGCGTTTTATCCTAATATTAAAGCAATTTTTTTTTTTTTTTAAATTAGTGGCAATTTTTTTTTATGGTAAGGACCTGTAGACAATTTTTAATTAGCATACTCTATACAATGACACTGTATCTATAAGTATGTCTATAAATACTTTTCCTAACATAACGGAAAGAACCTCTGCATATTTACGTTCCATTCAAAGTATTTTGTAAGTTAACATATTAATAAAAATATCTTTTCTTAGTTTTTTTCCACACTTTTTTTTTAGTATTTCTTATATCCTCATGTTTATAAGTTCATACCAATTTTATAACATTATAATAAAGTTTTACAGCAATCTTTTTTAAATTTACAATCATTTGGTATGATTTGGTATCTTGTAAAAATCTTTATCCACGTACAAAAATAACTTATATTAGAAGATTTAAAAATATTCCATTCAGTTCTTTCTAGTCGGAATATAGTAATTAATTTATTCAGTCACGTCAAAAATATAAAAAAAATTTTAAAGCTCGACAAACAGTACCATGTATTATGAAACTTTTTGCAACGTATTTCTTAGGTCTTTATTGGGGTCTATACAACACACCAATGTACCTAGTTTTTATGACAGAATGCTCGAGCACTTTAAACTATCTTTCTCCGAAATAATAAAATAAAACCTTTTTCAAAGGTAAACATGTGTTCACCAAATGTTACTTAAAAAGGAAACTTTCCCTTTTTCAAGGGTAAACATGTGTTCACCAAATGTTACTTAAAAGGAAACTTTTACTTTGAAATATTAAAACCCTTTAAAAATATAGTATCTTAAAAAGCAAAGAGAATGATTTTTGTAAAGACGAATTCAATATTTTAACAAAAACAAAAAACTTATATAAACATTTTTCGGAAAATGTTTTTTGTTTTTTTATCCAAACAATTTTTTTTTTTTTTAATTTTCTTTTTAAGGGTTAAGTTTTGTCATGGATCTATTGACCTCAATGTACCAATTTTGACAAACTTATAAAATCTAGAATATATATAACTATATAGATATAAGAGTATTTTATGAATGAAAAATAATATTATTTAACTATCTATTTTTGTCATAAACATTGATTTATATGACAGTATAAACATGAATTAAAAAAATTGTCCATGCGAAGTTATGAACGTAGGATTTGTGGTGCGACTTTTTTAACACATGTAGGATTTCAAATCACAAAATTCACACCGTGTGCGACTATATATTGCTTTCCATAAGCAAATCACATCCATGATATCGCCGATTTCACACAAATCGCGTCGTGTGCGATGTGCCTTTAATGTCATTAGTTCATGAAAAAGAATTGTATTTTTTACTTCTAAACATGTTACAACATTGCAATTTTATAATATTCATAGCAGTTTCATTTTTATATTGTGAATAAATATTTCGACTATTCAGACAAAATCAGTCCAAAAATCGAATAACGTTGAATCAAAAAAACCGTATACTCTAGTTATGTGTAGAAATTATTTTTGGGGTACAGTTTCCTCGGTTTTAATTTATTTCGTTTTTTGTAACATCTACAAACCCGACTATACACATATTTTTATAAATTAAGAACTTGAGATATATAAGTTATAAATAAATATGTTATTTACTGTAATAAATTAATGTGTATTAAAAATAATTTAAATTTTAAAGTGATAGTTAAAAACGATAATAACTAAAAAACATAACATTTAACTACGGAATCTTCTTAATAAATTATTAAATAAAGTTTAATGATTGAAATAAATAAATAATACAGGGTTTGGAATTATCCATTTATTAAATTTAACTAACGGAGTTATTTATTTAAAACTCAATATTGGGGTTAATATTTAAGTTTGGGCTGTTTTTAATTAGCCTTTTTCTTTTTCGGGGCTGAAAGTTTAACCAATTAACAGCAATTTTAAGTGTACCTAATAAGCAAATAAAATAAAATTTTTGATTCTATTTTTAAGTTCACGTCAAAATAGCTTCCAGAGTAGAATGGATATTTCAAAATTAAAATCGAACCACCTCGAACTGGATAATTTAGGTTTATAGAATGTCTCTTTTTAAATAAATAATCGAATTTCTCACTAGCGGTTTTTTTTCTCGGTATCCAGGTTTTGGCCTCTTTTTGAACTTATTTAGTAGCATCTTTTCTGAATTGAGTGACACTTTCATCAATGATTGCAAAAGTTATTATAATTTGAAAAAATGCCATATTTGAAAGGTTTCTTATTATTTAGAGAAATAGACAAAAATATCCATATCCATATTTTTAATAACAAACAAATTATTGGATTATTCACCTCATTTAGAAATTCGGCGTTAACCTTACGAGTTGGATCTAGGCCACTTCTTATGCTTTATAACTATAATTTCACACTCGACTGCGAATATAATGCCGCGTACACACATGCAATATTCGCATGTAACGTTGCACAATAGCAACGTAACATAACAGCAGTCTTTGTGGAACGTGAACAAACGTGTGGAATGTGAACGATGTGACATCCCGAAAATTGTCGCTAAATTTGAATCGTATCAAAAGATGTTCCTAGGTAGGGTTACGAATAGTGTGGAATCAATAAAGCAACATTTATAAAGACAAGACCTAAAGTTTATTCAATTTATTTTAAATTGTATTTCAATATTTCGATATTGAGTGGAACGAAGAAAATACAATATAATACAATTTTTTGAAATTTAGCAACATAAACAAATACTTAAAGTGAAGCAGAGTACCTGAGTAAACAGATGAAAGGCTATGCACATAGCAACATCGTAACATCGCAACAATTATCTGCAATCTACATCTACAAACCATTAATCTCGTAACATGTAATACGTCACAATATAGATTTACGATACGGTGTTATGTTACGAACGAGGATTGAAAGTTTGCACGTTCCTTAAGTTTTAATTTATTTCCCATGTGAACTTCAGACTACCCCCTCAGATCACAACATTATTCGAAATCTATAAAAAAAATTTAGTGCTATTTATGTGCAAATTAGTTACTTTATTTGGAATCTTTGTGCTCAAACTGTTTAGAAGAAAACAACAATTGATCGGTGGTGGGGGAAGGGGTGTTAACACTAACTTTGAAAAATGTCAATTAAAATCAGGAAAATAAAAATAGTTGCTCTGACTGTAACTTGTTTTTTCGTAACTTTAGAAATTAAAATTACCAGTGTTCTATGTCTATTTATAAACGCTTCGTTATAATGTATATAATTTGTGGTCTTTCTATATAATTATACTTCCTTTTTATTTGCCATTGACATATCAAATTAATGTGAACTATTTCCAAAACCATTAAATTAATATTATTAACTAATATGTACTGAATATAAATTATTATGTTATATATATATATATATATATATATATATATATATATATATATATATATATATATATATATATATATATATATATATATATATATATATATATATATATATATATAAATTAAGCTATTATGAAGATAATATGCGTATAGCATGTATGAAGTACTCCCAGATGTTTGATAAATAATTTACCCTGAGTATGAAAAAGTCGACCACCACATTCTGTCATTGGAATTGTATTTAGTATAGCTAAAATATTAAGGTTACGGATGTTGACGAGCTTGTTCAATTACTTTTAACGAACCTCTTTTCTTTTATCGTGTATTTGGAGGCATTTTAATGATTTTTTTTATAAATTTTTTATATAAATAGACAAAATTCCCTGTTTTGATATATAAGTACTCAAGCCATTTTAAAATATAGTTTATTCGGGCAGTACTGGACATTTTTTAATTTTATGAAAACACTCGTAAAAATTATATTTGCATGTTATAGGTATATTTATTTTTCTTACAAAGTTTTATCTTTTTTATATAATAATGATTTACTCGACTTCTACTGGATATTTTGTTTAATTTCCATTTTTTGAAAATACTAAAAATACTCGAAAAAAATAATCATTTCATGCTACATATTATATTCACTAAGTTTTTCTTCTTTGTAGAATTTTTTTCTTTTTTATAGAATGTTGGTGTTTTGGTGCCAGTTTTTTGAAATATAAAAGTCGCTTATATTATGAAAACGAATGTTTTTCGAAATTATCAGAAGAATTAAAATTGTCATTATTTACAAACAAACACTGAAACATGTATTGTGGCAGTGTCCTAAATTTGAAAATAATAAACTGAAGTTGCTCAACTGCTTGACAAAAGATAAGATCTGTCTTCCATTGGATATTAACTCTGTTTTCGTCTATCCTATCTAAACTAAATTTATATCAACGTCGAGTGGATAAAAAATCTCATGTGACGATATTTCTTATTAAAAAGTAACGTCTTTATAGTTTGACACTTTATAGCGGACAACTAGAGATGGTTGTCGCTAGACGATTTTATTCCACTCGCCAAAACATTTCTTTTGATATAAATTTGGTTCACGCAAATAAGAAATAACTTGCTATTCCAAAGCATAGCTGGAAGTAAAATGTTTCACTTATCCACAAGCTAATTGTTTCATGTTATATTGTCACATTGCCAAATTTGACGTCTTAGATATTTCTAAGAAATTTTGTTGTATGAATAAAAATATATAATACGAGCTTTGCAAATGGAAATGGCATTTGCATCTTATTAGATACACTTTTATTACGATATTTAATTGAAGTGATTGTTAGAAGTCAACACATTTGCATTACCATCGAGCGTAGCGCCTTCCAATTGCCATAGATGTAGTGTAGCCAGCCATAGCTACCTGCTTAAACCTTTTCAAAATTCAGACATATTCGATGTTGGCGGTTTTCCCTCTGCCTCACAATCTACTATAATGTCATAATCTGGTGTGAATTTAAGAGGTGGAAAATTATGACTCTAAAAGTAAAATTTGAATAAGAAATAAATCGTATCCTTTTGATATACTTAAGGGTGTTGGTTAATCGAGTAAATAAATTGTCCAGGATACACAAGGGATAAAAATAATTCAAAATTTTGTAAAAATATTGAAAATTCAAAAACGTGTAGAGGCAGTCTTTCGCCCAAATTTTATGAAAAACTAAAAAATTATAAAATAATTTCGAGTAATTTTTATAAGCATTCAAGATAATAATTTATAAATATAATTATTATTCGTGTTTTAGAAACGAATTCTGTCATTATAAATTATAACCTTGAATGTTTATAAAAACTTTAAATAACTGTCGAAATTATTTTCTAAAATACTATTTTAATTTACAATATTTTTATTATACTAAGTTTATCCAATTATCTTATATATTTAAATGAGCAATTCTTGTATATATATAAATATATATATTTATATATATATATATATATATATATATATATATATATATATATATATATATATATATATATATATATATATATATATATATATATATATATATCATGAAATTCAGTATATAGGGGGTTTCGGGGGCGATAAATCGATCTAGCTAGGAATCATATTTAGAAAATGTCATTTTATTTTTTCATTTAAAATGTCATGTGTTTTATCGATAATTTTTTATAATGTAATGATATATTTGTTTAATATTTATAGTCATAGGAGTGGTTCTGTAGTAGCGTGTGAGGCTCATATACAGAG